>JAUEJL010058805.1:0-18934 GCA_032274825.1 Drosophyllum lusitanicum | reverse complement strand
TTTTGACCCATTTGCCAAAACTTTCAACACCAAAACAACAATAGATCATCATTACAACAAGTATGACTAAAATCAAATACAAATGAAGATAAGAACTTACTTAAAACTTAAATCCCTTCTTGTTTAACACCAAACAAGCTCAATCAAGCATCAATGGAGGAAGAACAACTAGATTCACCATAATTTGACTTTAAAGTCAACCAAACCACACAATCTTCTTCTCTTTTCTTCTTGCTAGACCATTTCCTCCAGCTCTCTCCCTTTATTCTCGATCCTTCCAGCCCTAATTAAAATGGGGTCTTGCACCTCCCAACTTGGGTCAAATAGCCACATACACATACAATTACACTTTAAGCCCCTCATCTTTCATTGCTTGACACTTTAATCTTCTAATTTAGTAGCAATACATACACACACACACCAAATGCCTAGATGGAGTAACCATAGTAGTAACATACACTTAATATTCAAATAAACTTTATTTATATAATTTTATTAAATTTCGGATATTACAATCCTCCCTCCTAAGAAAAGATTCCGTCCTCGGAATCAAATCAATCCACAAGCTTAAGTATTACCATATTTTTATACTAAGATCCTAACTGGGATCAATTAACTTAAATACGGTATCAACCCTTACATAATCTCTTAATCTTTCTTTCTATAAAGCCATCCAATTTCTCAACTAGACTCCAACTTTAGCCATAGTTTGGATGCACTTATCCAATGGTATAAACCAATTATACAACTTTTCCAAATCAAAACTAAAATCAATTCCTTTAACTAGACGCTCTTTTTTTTCTTTTTAATAGCCTAGTAACTCACCATTAAATGGTTCATAAATAACTCTCAATTGGACTATCAGAAGTTTAACATCGATAATCCAAGTTTTGATAACTCTTTAGTCATCTAATCACATGACTTGCTATAATTCACATTAATTAGTAACTAACAATCGCTTTTCAACTCTCAAATACCACACAAAACTCATAAGAATTCTTTGCCATTAATTTCATTTTCCAATTACTCTTTGACAATCTAAGTCATCAAATGGTTAATTGCATTACTTTTCCATTAACTCAATTGGAAATATTCCAATTTCTCAAACACTAAGGCAACATCAAGCAAACTTGAGCATGGTAATGATTAATCGAAGCCCCAGTACACTTCTTTGACACAACATAAACCCAGCTTCAGTTAACTCATCCAAGTGCAAGAGAAAGCAAACCACACATGAACATAAGTGTTCCACATAAACATTTCCCCACTAATTAGAGTAACCCAAATAATATTTATGCAAAGATGAATATCATGTTTCCATGCCTTGACACAATCATAACTATGAAGAACTTGCCCACATGGTTGGGAAAGTAAGCTCATAAGTGTCACAAAATGAAATCATTCTTTTATCAATTGGTCAACAATGAACTAAATCATATCATCTCCTCTCAAGGTTCTTAACAAACGTGCAATCTTCCCAAAGAGATGCAAACTAACTTCTATTCTGGAAAATCCAACGGTATAAATTACAATTTAAACCATGACACTTCACTTAACTTAATTATTTAAAAGATCATATCTTAATTCAATGGCAATAATTGCCATCAACAATCAATAGCTAATGCACGAGTTCAATTCTCTCCACATAAATAACACAATACCAAACATTAAGCACGGATAACTCATCATTCATATCAAACCTTAATGCTCGAATAGACCCAGCAGCCATAGATAACACAATTATCGTCCTTAAGACGATCGTATATGCAAGCACAAACCTTGTCATCTTCAAGCAATAGTCATCTTCAAGCAAGTTAATGCGAGGGCAAAATGTTCCATTAATAGTCATCTTCAAGCAAGTTAATGCCCACCGATAGTTTGTCTTTTCACTATGCATGAATGCGCGATAGCTATAGAAAATGTCTTATTTGTAGAAGTAACACCAACAATTTTCAGAAAAGGTATGTTATACTTATTTGTTTTAAATGTAGCATCCATCAACACTACATCTGGAAAAGCTTGCCAAATCCTTAATGATATTGGATGAATGAAAAATAATTCTTCTAGCTGGTTAGTAGTATCATTCAAGCGATACTCATAATCGTATCCTTTAGTTTGCAAAATGTGCATAACATTCTGAATTGGGGTTCTACCTTCTTGCTCAGATTTCCGAAACTTATAACGAGCATTGTAGATTGTTTTTGGTGAAGAAACATTATTATGATTTTGCTCCTTTATTGTTGACAAAATATCTCTCGGTTTCACATTCAACTTTGTCAACCCTTTCACCAAACCATATTCATTATCCGACAATCGAATTACATACGGGTGACCCTCCATATATGTTTCCGGTTCGTGATTGTGTTCATCACATACAACCCTTAATGTCTAAACGTCACGCGCCTTCATATACTTCCCTACCAATTCAAACGGACAATTAATTTTTTTTTGTTTCTGTGTCTTTACTTCTTGGTACACCACCACGATCACAACCAAGTACGATTTTTGAGATGTACCCAATAGGTCTTGCTCTTAATCGTTTTGTGACGATAACGAAACTTTGAGAGCGTGCCACATTTTGCACCCAATTCATCAATTCTTCACGAGATTGGAACACCTAGAAAAGATAAAAAATAATTAAAAAAACAATTAAATATACACATGAAAATAATAATAAGATTATATATTATACTTTGTCGGTAACAAATTCTGAAGTACTTGTCATCTTTTCTTTTTCCTGCAAATCTGAAAAAAAATTTCAAAAGTGAGATAACATGTTAGTAATTTACTCTTAAAGTAATATAATAAAACAGTTATATATTAAAATATACTTTGAACAATAAAAAAGTAAATAATAAAAAAGTATTTTTTACACAGATATATATATATTAAATAATAAAAAAGTATTTTTTAAACAATAAAAAAAGTATTTAAAAAAAACAAAATACCCAATATCCCTTTCCCATAAAAACACTCTCCTCATTTAAACCCTAATAATCTCTTCCCCATAAAGGCACCAACTACTCCTCCTCCATTCACCAGCCGTCGTCATCGGAGATTCCACCACCATCGCATGTGGGCTTTAATGTGTGTTCTCTCATTTTTGTGTGCGTGTGTGTGTTTTTTTTTTCTGGTGTGTATTCTCTCATTTTCTTGTGTGCGTGTGTGTGTGTTTTTGTTTCTGGTTTGTATGTGTGTGTGTGTTGGGTTTTTGTGTGTGTGGCCGAAATTGGTGTTTGTATGTGTGTATTCGGTTTCTGGTTTGTGTGTGTTCGGTTTTTATGTGTGTATGTGTCCGGAATTGGTGTTTGTGTGGGTGTGTGTTCGGTTTCTAGTTTGTGTGTGTGTTCGGTTTTTGTGTGTGTGTGGCCGGAATTGGTGTTTGTGTGTGTGTGTGTGCCCGGAAGTTTTTATATTTTTCCAGAATTTGTATAATATATATTGTAATACCACTATTAATTGACAAAAGATATATTCATTATGATTTTTTTACCTTCAGATAGCCGGAGAAACAACGGTGGCCGGAAGAAAAACGGTGGACTTTTTTTAATGCTGTACAATACTTTTTTTTACTGAATTATATTTATACATCTTTTAATTTATTAATTTTTGTATAAACTTTAATTTTAACTATTTTCAATGTAAGTTTGACTGTTGCAAGGTGTTTGACTGGACCATATTTACAGTATACATTATTTTTCTCTATTTTCAAGTGTTTGACCATAGAGTAGGGTGCATAAGGAAATAGAGTAAGGTGTAATTGGAAAGACCCTTTTATTTTCTTCTAACTTAAATAAACGTGGATATTTGTTACAAAGCCTATAATTCCCCAACCATTTGTCTCTTAAAAAAAACCACATGCCCAAATGACTTGACCCCATTTATTCTATATCATGACCCGCCCGAATAATGTTACCCCAAGTACTCCCGACATATATTTTTTGAACATTAGTTTCACTCACCTCTCCCCCAGTCCCATAGACACTTTTTATGACCCAAAGTGTTCCCCCTCCTCATGAAGACGTCATTACCATTTACCCAGTAGATTGAGATTTTGTGCTTTGAGCAACCCAATATTAAGACCACCCATTTCATAACTAGAAATGACACTCGACATATCCTTGTGAATACAAAACACACTCTATATTTATTATAGAAAAAATGAATAATTTAATCTATATTCTTGTAAGCTTTTTTTATCACTTTAATATATTTATAAACTATAAAATTTACATTTACATCTAAAATCGTATTTTAATTAAGATTAAATCATTTTAATATTTAGACTCTTATTTAAAATTCAGATTACTATGTCATATAACTAATTAATCTTTTCTAAATCATTTTCCCCCACCTTTCTTGTAATGCGATCCATAATCATATAAGAACTTGTTTAGGGATGGTAAAAAAAACTTCTCTTATTTAAAATTCAGATTACTATGTCATATAACTAATTAACCTTTTCTAAATCATTTTCCCCCACCTTTCTTGTAATGCGATCCATAATCATATAAGAACTTGTTTAGGAATGGTAAAAAAAACTTGTACCCGATGAAGAACTCGTTACGTTGAATTGATAGGCGATGGGATGTAGATTCACCCCAAAATCTATTTTGCTCAAAATTTTAGTTTTTGTCCTTTAATTTTCAAAATTATATTAAACGTCACTATGGTTTATATTTCGTTATAGATTTGGTCTTTATGTTGACTGCCGTTAACTTGCCTGTTAAACGACCCTCATGTGCCTTGCACATGAGGGTAATTTTGTCATTTTATTTGTTACATATGTTTACAAACAAGAATTATTTTTTGTATCTTCCCAATACTTTATCTCTTTCTCTTCACACTCTCTTTTCGATCTCTCGAAACTCGTATCCCTTAAAATCCTCTTTCTTGCAACTTTGATCCCCTGTTAGCGTTTTAGGTCGACCACCTCCGATTTTCGACATCCTCCTCTTCCTACTCCATGGTCACCTCTGTTGTCCTTCTTCTCGTGTTTATATGACGTATACCACCTGCACCTTTACTTCTTGAAGTCATCACCGCCGATGAAGACTTCACCACATCACGGTAGTCATCACCACATCTCAACCACTATCACTTCTATGTGAGATTGAAGCCCTCTTGGGCAGTCTTCTTGATCGGCTTCATGTTCTTGGATAATGGCCGTTTGGGGCTTCCAATGTTAGATTAGATTAAGGTTTCACTCGATTTATTCAACATCATCTTTAAAACATGAAATAATACCGTTATTAGATTTAAAATGATATCCATATATCAAAAGTCAGAATTGATTTGTTCTCGAAATCAGTTAGAGCTTTGATGCATGTATTTTTCAATGAACAAATCGAGATGTTGTAAATTGTAATTATTTAACTTGTATTAAATCGTTGAATTATAAATTATTATACATCAATGTTCATTCAATAACTTTAGTATTTTGGGTGTAAATTGTAATTTTGACAAGTTGACTAATTAAAACATGGTTGTAAATTGTAATATTATTTATCAACTAATTTATTTGAATAATAAAGTTAACTTATATTATAAATAACATAATAATCTTAATTACAATACAAAATTAACTTTAATCTAAAAACAAATAACTATTATTAAAAACTCAAACCATTATAAAAAATCCACTAACTAAAACCACTACTAAAATCACTAACCTATACAATTAAATATATCAAGAAATTGTGCTCACCGGTGAGCAGTCAATGTGACTGACAAACCGGGAATCCCATTCTCGGTTACTCAGTGAGATGTGACAGCCCACTCATGGACCACTAGAAGAGATTCAACTTTTCAGAAACCTGGAATTGCATTTTGGGTAAGTACATTGACACAGACTTATTGGATCAGTCAAGTCTCCATGTGTCTTGTGAAAAGGAAGAAACCGGGAATGGTATTTCCGAACACCATAGAACTAAAATAAAAAAAAGAAAACAACTTAGTTTTGCTAATTTTTTTATAAAACACTGTATTTGTGAAAAAAATTCCCTCTCGTGTTTATACAACGTCTACCACCTGCACCTCTACTTCTTGAAGTCATCATCGCCGATGAAGACTGCGCCATCTCGCGGTAGTCATCACCACATCTCAACCACCATCACCGAAGCCTTATGTGTGAGATTGAATCCCTCTTGGGCGGTCTTCTTGAGTGGCTTCATATTCTTGGATAGTGGTCGTTTGGGGCTTCCGATGTTAGATTAGATTAAGGTTTCACTCGATTTATTCAACATGATCTTTAAAACATGAAATAATACCGTTATCAAATTTAAAATGATATCCATATATCAGAAGCCAGAAAAATCAGTTAGGGCTTTGATACATGTATTTTTCAATGAACAAATCTAGACATAGTTTTTTCAAGAAAACGTTTTCGATCAGAGGGCTTCGATTCATGGATTTTCTAATTTGATTATGGAAACATGTGGGTTTGGTGTAATGAAAGCAAGGCAAACATTGGAGGAAAAACCTCTCGATGGTGGCGGTGGTTGATATCTTCTACAATGGTGGTTGGTTTCAAGATGGTGGCGTTGGATTCAAGATGGTGGATGTGTTAGAGAGAAATAGATACGTATAGTGTGTGTGTGTGTTGGAATGTTTTTTTCTCCTTTGTGTACTTAATCATAAACAATTATATCAGGGTTATTTTCAAATAATTAATTATTAAGGAAATGGAAATGTTTTTTGGTAATACAGATAGTGAATGAAATGACCAATATACTCTCGTGTGTAAGGCAAATGAGGGGACTTTAACAACAAGTTAACGACAGTTAATATAAAGGTTCAAATCTGTAAAGAAATATAAACGATAGTGACCATTAATGTAATTTTGAAAACTAAAGGACGAAAGCTAAAATTTTGTGCAAACCACATGAACGAAATTTGTAATTTACTCTAAAGAAAATGAATATTCCTAACTTTGTTTTATTGTATTGTTGGTCATGATGATCATAGCAAACCAAAATTTCCTTCATTATTGACATTAGTGACTCTTATTTTATTCCGTTATGCATTAGCATATTATATGCGTTAAATGATAAACTTTAGGGGTGTAAAGTGTGTAATTAAAGACCTTAAGGGTCTATATACGAACGTATTGAGTATATTACATTTTTAAATGGCTAAAAGTGTCAACCATAATTTTGGTTGGAATCCGGGTTAGGTTTCCATAACCCTAATTCACAACCTTAGGTAGTTCTTAACATTCAAGATGCCCTCTTTTATGGTGTGTTGTTTGTGTACATGATGATATTTGGAGAAAAGAACAAGACATGCGAGGTGTCTTGAAAATAAGAAAAAAAGATTTTAAATTTAAGGGGGTGTTTGTTTTAGCTTATTTTGAGAGTTTTTTAACTTATTAGCTTATTTTATGAGTTTATAAAAAAATAGGTGTTTGGCTTAGCTTATTAGCTTAAGCTTATTGGCTTATTTTGAGTAAAAATAAGCCCATATTAATAAGTCAAATGAAAGTAACTTATTTTTTTTCACATGAGCTTATCTTTGTACTTTTACATATACATACCCTTATCTTTAGGCTACTTGGAAAGTCGAGTCTTTTGACTCGAATATACCCCGGGCGAGGCGGTCTTTCGTGACCATTGTCTTTCAGGATCGTTTCCCTTGGAAGATATAAATCAATTACTTAGGACTTCATTCAATGACTACCTTAAAATTGGTTACAAATGATCAACCACACCTAATTGCTTGATTTAAAGTGGTTTGTTCGGATCGAACCAACCATTCCCATCCTTGCTTATTACTCGATCATGTCTTCTAACAACATTATTTATTTGATATGGAAATTCCACCAATTTCTGGGCGATCTGTCAATTCATCTTTCACTCACCTCAACCATAAATTCCGGTGCTTCTTCACCAACAGAAACCATCATCTCAAACGATTAAACTTCCTCAATCACACCCGGAGAAAGAATTTGTGTTGGAAGAACCAATGGCACCGGAGAAAAGCAAGATTCTTGTCATCGGAGGAACTGGGTACATCGGAAAATTCGTTGTGGAAGCTAGTGTAAACGCCGGCCACCCAACCTCCGTTCTGGTTCGAGAATCCACGGTGGCAGACCCTGTTAAGGGTAAGCTCGTTCAGAGCTTCAAGAACTCCGGCGTAACTCTGATTCACGTAATTTTCGTGCCCAATTTCAACCTTTTCTTGATTTATGAATTTGGGTTTTACGAATTCATAGGTGTTTATTGATGAACAGGGAGATCTGTACAATCACGAAAGTTTAGTGAAGGCGATTAAGCAAGCGGATGTGGTGATTTCAACAGTGGGTAATATGCAAATACCAGATCAAACCAAAATCATTGCCGCCATTAAAGAAGCTGGAAATGTTAAGGTAATTTGTTTGTAAATTCATCCTTCTTTTTATCGCCAAAACCTGACTGTAACTCGTTATGATCGTGATTTTGTTTAGAGGTTTTTCCCGTCGGAGTTTGGAACAGACGTTGATCATCAAAACGCTGTCGAGCCTGCAGGTTCAGCATTTGCCGGAAAACAGCAAATCCGGCGAGCTATTGAGGCTGAAGGCATTCCGTTCACATATGTTGCCTGCAACTGTTTTGCAGGCTACTTTCTGCCCACATTGGTTCAACCAGGAGCCAACTCTCCTCCTAGAGATAAAGTAACTATTCTTGGTGATGGAAATCCCAAAGGTAACTAATTAACTTGTAAATCTTGGGTGGGTTGGATCATGGGTTGGATCATGGATGTCACATCAAAGTGGGTTGGCCCAGATGAAATGGGCCTGACCGCTTTAGGTTGGATTGAGCCGCGAACTCATCTTTTATACCGTAGTCACTAGTATAATCTAAATCTTTCAATAGAGCGGTTTAGAATGTTGTATGGATTTAGAAGACTTTAACTCGTTTGATATGTTCCTCTTTTAGCTTGCTCGATATACTAAACGTCCTAAATTTACTAGTTAGTAATGATTGACGTTTGTTTATTTGTATTTTAGCGGTATTTAACGAAGAACATGATATTGGTACCTACACAATCAAAGCTGTGGATGATCCAAGAACATTAAACAAGATTCTTTACATCAAACCCCCTAAAAACACTTGCTCCTTTAATGAACTTGTTTCCATATGGGAGAAGAAGATAGGCAAGTCTTTGGAGAAAGCTTATGTTCCAGGTGAACAAGTTCTTAAGCTTATTCAAGGTACGCGATTGCGAATACAAGCAGGATTTGTTAGTTTTTGTTCATCATTCATCGGTTTTAATATATACAACGAATTTGTGTTTCTTTCAGAATCTGAGTTCCCAATCAATCTTCTGCTAGCGATCAACCACTCGATTTTTGTGAATGGAGATCTTACCAATTTTGAGATAGAACCGTCTTTTGGTGTTGAGGCTTCGGAGCTCTATCCGGATGTTAAATACACTACTGTTGAGGAATACCTTCATCAATTTGTTTGAATGAATGAGAGTGATCAACTGCATAATATGATCATGGCCTTTTGTTGTTATTTGTTAAATTACATAATGTTGTATGGTGTGTTTCTATGATATCAGAATGTTAATATGACTTTGATTTTCATAAATAATTAAATAATTTTTAATCTTATGGTTTGTTTATACTTCTTTTTACTACTTTCATGCAAGTAATGTCACATTTGGTGCATTAATGTTTAGGGGTTCTCTTATAACTGAGATATTCTTATTACTCATGAACATACATAGAAAGAGCCTAAAAGGGTGGATCTAAATCCTAGGTATAATACCATAAAAAGTATAATGTAAGCCTATATATAAATATTAGAGATAATATATATTAACGTTTATCAAATACTAAACCCCAGTATACATTATCTTTATATAATTAAATAGAGTTATTATATACTAAACCCTAATATATTATTATTTTTAAATAATAAAACCAACAAATAGGTTAGGGCCACCTCCCTAATAGTTAATGGGCTACAAGCAGAAGCCCAACAGGAGATAAGAAAAGCAGCATGGATTCAAGGAAACTACATCAGATCAAGCCAAAACTATTAACCCAAAAACCAGCCCCCAAACAAAACTACAAAGCATAACAAAATAAGGGCCAAAATACAAAATGGAAATACTATATGGGCTTAACAAGTTGGAAATGGGCTAATTGAACTAGAAATCTTTCTCCCTATTTGCCTTGCCAGGGGTGGGCATGGGTACCGCAATATCAAAAATACTGAACAGTACAGGCACCGGTACCGAGTTAGAGTTTTCGGTCTGGTACTCGGTGTCTGGAATATTGGTAAATCGGTACTCGAGACTCGGTATTTGGGACTAGTACTGAACCGACTAGGTAAAATAGGTACTTAGTACTAGTATCGTATATTAATATTCGGTATGGTATTCGGTACCATCTTTAAACCAAATTTGATATTCGGTAAAATCGGTACCGGTACCGGCACCAGACCGGCACCATGCTCATCCCTATGCCTTGGTAACCAAAAAAGAGCTTGAACTGTATCTCAAAGAAGATCTCATCCCATATGATTGTCAAAAACAAAACTTCTCAACATGTTTAAACAGATAAAAATAGTAAATTATAAACAATGAGATTTTTTTAATATTAGAATGTATAAACAAGGAAACAAATAATACATAAACATAGGATACTAATTTATATAATTTATTTAATAAAGAAATTAGAAGACCATATAAATGTTACGAAAATATTTTATAACATTGAATTAACTTATAAACAAACAAAATTTCCTTTATAAAAAATTAAATTGCTTTTTTTATAAATAAAATGTGCTTTTAAACTTTCTAACCTATCGCGATGAAAGCAAATGTTTGATTCTCAAAATAAGAAATTTGACATTTTATATTTCCTTTTGAATACAAACTATTAACTATACAATATGTTAAAACGTTACAATAGCTTGATTTTCTCGAAAAACCTGCTAAAACGGAAAATTTCTTTAAAAATAAAGATGAAAACGAATAATAAAAAAAAATAAGACAGAAGACGAACACCAAACCTTGTTGATATTAGTTTGACTATGGATATCTATACAGCTAAAGATTGTGATGCCTAATATATGGTAGGTACAATGTTCGATCTTATTCCATGCTAGCTCAATCATTTTTCACCAAACATTGTTTTGAATGATTACACCAAACAAAATTACTCGAACAATTCTCGGTTTTGGTTAGAGAAAAGAAAGGAATATACAACACGGAACGGTATGTCGGTATTCCTTGATAACGAGCCTACACTGACCTTAAATTAGCTCGACAACGTATAGTTTTATTGCATCATATGTTTCACAAGAGCTTTTCTAGGCAAACCGGAGTATCTTGGCATCACCAAAACTTGAGCATCGTCGGGAGGGCAAGGTGTTGGTGCGGGTGAAGGTTTTGGTGCAAGAGAACAATCCTTACATATAACTGATATAAGTGTTCTTCTGTGCATCAAACTCGCCCCTATGTCATTTTTAGGGCTACCCTCGAGTTTATCTACAAAAATTATATAAAAAGTTATTCTAACACGCACATTTCAAGACACAAAAGACCGTTGATCGAATTGCCAAAAATACGCACCGTTATAATCCACGAGATTTGTAGAGGACGACATGCGAACGAGGATAGGCGTGACAATGGTGAGAAGTGCCCAAAAGAATAGTATCACAAGAAAGATTCTTATGGACATTTTGTTTATGAAGATGTGGTAACACAAAGCTCAAATGCTTTGAAGAAGGATTATATGGTGAAGACCATGTAAAGAGGAAACAGGTAATGGCTATCAATGATTTATAAATTGGAAATTATTAATGATATGATGTTTAAAATTAAAGATTATTGAAAACCACTATCCAAATTGCTAATATTATATGTCTTGTATATGAAAAGTCAACTAGTCCTTTAGAATGGGAATGGAGAGTCTTAGGTAGTTGGCAAGTAGTTGTTACCAGTTTGTTGACAGATCCCATCTATGGCATCTCCAAGCTAAGATTGAGATTTTCCATATTTAATGGGGACAAAATGGTAATTGTGGTTACTTTTGTTTAAACCACAAAATACATAAAGAACTAGCAAGATGATAGAAGTTACAAACATAAGAGGCAAACCTCGAAAAAACTAAGCAATAAACTCAAAGAAGTCAACATCTTAACACTTACACAAAACTAAAATCATCTAAAAATAGAAGACAAAGGTTTTTGATTTTAATTTAATAAATTTAATAAGTAAGAGACATAAACTAGTCGGTCATATTGTTTTTTTTTACTTAATCTAGAAAGTATGAACAAAATAAATTATGTGGGTGATATTTTTCACATTAAGTCACCGATTTTTTTCATTCAATGCATTAAAAAACAACTCTATTACTTATTTTACTTTATCCGGACAACACTTAATAAGAAAAGAATACAAACACACCCGGAGCTTAGAAACAAGGGCCGAGAACACCTGAAAACGCACTATCAGCCACAAATCCACAAAAAATTAAAACGACAATGAATCGTACATCAAATACGTCAATAAACAAGTAGAAACACATGGAGGCTCACTTGATCACTTATAAAAAGTTAATCTCACGAATCAAGAAATGGTTGAATTAGCAAATGGGATTCGGCTCTATAATTCGTTCTTCGTTCATTTGTGGGTTAAAAAGGTCAAAGAAAAGTTGATCATACTCAAGGTCGACTTTGCAAAGGCCTTTGATTCTCTAAGATGGGAGTACTTGGATGAGTTTCTTGTTCAAATGGGATTCGACTAATGTTGCTATACCTCAGGCCTTTGATTCTCAGCGTCCACATCGGTACTCATTAATGGTTCGCCATCTTTGGAATTCAAAAGCGTCGTGTAGGGGTGAGACAAGGAGATTCCATGGCATCTTTCCTCTTTATTAAAGTAGCCGAGGGGCTTAATATCGTTGTGAAAGGGGCTATGGACAGAGCCATTTCCATGGGTTTCAAGCACCTAGACATGGACCGGTTATCACACACCTACAATATGCGGACGATGTTGTGTTCCTTGGAGATTGGTTGACCATGATTGCGCTGCATAGTTCTAGAATCCTAAGATGTTTCCAATTGGCCTCGGGCCTTAAAGTGAATTTTCATAAAAGCAACTTAATAAGGGTTGGAGTGGTCGGAAGTAGGTGATATGGCCAAGCTATTTAACTGCAAGTCAGGCTTTTTCCCTTTCAATTATATGGGCCTTTCTATTGCTGCAAGCATGAACAGACTAGAATCATGGGCCCCGATCATTCAAAATTTCAAAACAAGCTGTCAATATGCAAATCGGTGTTAGAGAGCTTGAGTCTTTATTTCTTTTCGCCTTTTCAAGCACCTACGAATTAAGGTTATTCGAGTTCAGGAACGAATTAGGAGACGGTTCTTTTGGGGTCCTCAGACGATAAGAATAAAATTGATTGGGTACCATGGAACTCGGTGTTAGCTAGTATGGAACATGGAGGTCTCGGTATTGGTAGCTTGAAATTTCATAATCTTTAACTCATTTGAAAGTATTCTTGGTTTTAAATATAGCTATATATCTATATATATTAGAAGAAAATCAATGTTAGAAAAGCTTTCTTGAATAAAATTCAAATCGATCAATAGGAGCTTTTCTTTTTCCCAATTTTGACAAAAAAAAACTCAATTTTGACCACCATATTTAGAAGGATCCGATTTGTGAGATTTTATTGGATCTTTTAACCCATTTACGTAATACGTGAACCTTTTTAACCCATATGAAAATTACTCGTTAATTCAATACTTTTTAAATTATTTTTAATAACATTTATTCTTTTTGGGTTACCATAACACATACCATTATTATCTTTATATGTTATGAATTGAAGCAACAAATGTGTGATGTTTTTAAAAGATAGTTTATTATATTATAATACGTTTAACTATAAAACATTAATTTTTTCATATTCATTATCATGCAAAAACATTTTAATAAAACATTGTTAAGAAATTAATATTTTTTTCATCAAAAAAAGTCACAAACCTATCAAAATATTTTTTCATGACCATATTTTCAAACATTGATATACAACCTTGTGCGTAATATATGATAATCAATTAAGAATAAACAACATGATTTTATATAAAATTATTATTTTTATATAAAATCTTTTTATTAATAAAAATAATTAATATTTTATATTTTTTGTTTTACATAAGTTAGCTCTTAATAGTCTCAAAACGTCACTCTCACTCTCACTCTCACTCATACTCATCTCTCTCTCTCATTTCCGGCTACCACCACCATGGTCACCACCCACGCCATCACCTTCGACTCTCCCTTAGTCTCAGCCACCATTTTCTTCCCTTTCTATTTTTTGAAACAAATTGTGTGTGTGATGACCGTCATTTAAATTATCAAAAACCAACTTAAATGACCTAGTATAGGATAAGCGAGTATTATTTTATCAGGGAGTCAGAGGTTAAGAGTCTGAATTACACTAACTGTTTTATAATCAAATTAATTGAAAAACTACTCAAAGAATGTAAAGAAACAAGCAAGACACAATAAAACGAGACTACTGTGTAGAAAATTTATCTAAAGAAACACGAACGAAAACTACGTCTAAGGAACTTAGAAAAATCCAGAAAAATTACTGAAACTAAATTATGATGTTAACTAACGACCGGCCAAAAATCACGCAAAAATAAAATCGTTAAGGCCCCGAAACGGTGTCACAAACACAGCTGACCTGAATATGACAGCAAGCATCAACTGATATTTGGAACGCGTTTTGAACACCTAAACGGACACGAACTGATCTGAAACTTATACTGGACCTAAACACATGTACTAAGAATGTTCACACAAAAATCTAGACAAAAACTTAACCATTTAGTACCCGAAACAACCCTCGAAACAGAAAGATATATGCTAGCGACAAAAGTCGAAACAATAAATAATTCAACTTCTTAGATAATTTCGAGCAATAAAACCGAAAAGAATATGAACTAAAGTACTGATTTTTATTAAATTTAAGATTTCTAAAACAAGTAACTAAAATACGCTAAACTAAACTAATAAATTACGAACTAAACTAAACGATTAATTACTAAACTAAAACTAAAGCTAAAATCTTTTTGGGTTTTTTTTATATTTATGCAATCTAAAAACTAATAAAAAAACTAAAATTTTAACTAATAAAATCTTGAAACTTTGAGATTAGAACACAATAATGACGAAACGAAACCACCCTTTCAACTACTCATCAATGTACGTTAACAATTTAAAATTTTATAAATCAAAAATCGTTTTCATCATGCGCGTGATATTAATTCAACTATTAAAAGTAAATCCAACTCCTTGACATAATCCATGTATATCCAAGCCAACCGTCTTCTCACCTACACTAACTAATCTACTTGTGATTGGCATGGTCGGGGAATATCGATGGACTATCTTTAGTATTATCAATAAACTATTCAATGAAGAAATGATAACACATATATGAAAAACATGCAAATATATTTATTCAAATCAATTGCGTCACTCACAATAATTCGATGTTCACCATATACTTACACAAAGAAAAAGATAAAACATAACAAAAAATCTAAACGAATAGAGCCTTGGCTTTCGTCTCCGGATGATCTCTAAAAGCTTAGCCCTTCATGTCTTCAAGATCCATAAAAATAATACTTTAAAAGCTTTGATCTTGAATAATGGTTGAAAGATTAGAACTTGGAAGAACTTTAATGGAATGTTTACTTCTTTTCTGTCGTTGCTACGTATGATCTTGCTGTTCGTTAGGTTGTTTCTCTGGCCGTCCGTTTTTTATTTGTTGTGCGTCTTCTCCTTTTAATTGATTGATGCTTGAAAGAATTACTAGCATCGTACCCGCGTAATGCTACGACGGTAAATAGTTTATGTATTAAAATATGTTGCTTTCAAGAATGTAATTATATGTTATTCGCGCGATTCAATGTCACGAAAAATATTTACATCAACATGTCCGTTTTTTCAGTTTTATTTTTATTTGCAGCAACTATTTTATTAATTATTAAAATAAATTCTAAAAGGCATTAAAATAAGAAGAAAGATTTATATTTATAAAATAAAGAGAGAGAAGTTAATAAGATTTTGGAAATTATGTTGATATGGGTGGATAATTGTGTTTGTTTGAGAGTATGTTATTGTGGGAGAATATATTATATTATAAATGAATAAGAAGTTAAAGCAAATTAAGAGAGATAGTGTAATGGTTAAAGATTGAGTGGATGGGATTAATTTAGATAAAATGAAAGATCAAGATTATGTATTGATTGAATTTTAAGAACTCTTAAAATTAAGGATGAAAGAGAATATTAAATATTTTATATAGTAGTATAGATATAGATATAAATATTGAACTTACAATTCCCCTTTAATTATCTCCTTTAAAATTTGAATTCTCCACCTATTGCTATCTATGTTTCTTTTTCTTTTTTCTTTATTAATCGAAATAATTATATAATATATAATATCTATTAAGTAAGATATATATGCTATATAAATATATACTATATATACTATCTCACTTATATAATTTTAATCTCTTCTTTGATTGATCACTAAAAACATTTTTCTTATTTTTCTCCTGCTTCAACCAACTTGACTATTTCATTAAATAATTGTACCAAATTAGCTTCTTTTGCTTCTTGACCTGCAAAACAATAAAACAAATCAAATAATTATATTTTATCATATATCGGCCACGCACCTAAGCAACCTGCACGAGCACAAAACACATTTCAAAGAAACAAGTGTCAGCTTACGCTTCGTGAGTCAGGTTAGTTATCACCACAAAATCATCATGTTAAAAGCATTCATAAAACATGTTTAGGTTTAAGTCATAAAACCCAACCCGTAACTTGACCTACCCGCATAGCATCGTAATTTCCCGCATGGTGAAGTATTATCGCAAGCATCAATAAATACATCATATTCATCTTTTACTTCATTATCATCTCATGCATCACTGTTTATCACTAACATCATTTTATACATCAATCTTATTGGGGTCTATCATTATACTTCGCTATCATTGCCACCCCAAATACCACATTCTTGCCCGACAACCACTAGGTCCCAAGTTTCACCCATACTGGTACCATATGCGTGCCTGGCAACTACTAAATTTCAAGGTTCGCCCGCACTGGCACAAGTTTACTAAGCGTGTCCAGCAAGTATGGTACGACTCAAGGCGCGACTCTCACTTGTACACACACTCCCGTAATCCGCCCGTTGTAGCTACTCCGACATAAGTCGTTCAGGTGAAAGTACAACCGGTGCCTCCATCGCTAGACCCTCCTTTCACCATCGCTAGTCAAACACCACTCCAGTATACCCATGCGTAAAACACAAGTACACCATGTGTTGTCATGGTTATCTAGAAACCTGACAACTAACCATCACTTTGCTAGTATATCCTAGAAGGCACACACTTTCTACTAGGCACCATCTTTCATCTAGGGGTATATCTACCCCCTCCCAAACATCAATCAATTCATCATATTCATCGTTTAATATATCTATGCGTATATATGCATGCATCGTAAACATTGTATAAATCACTTGCATGTCATCGATAAATAAGTTGCAAGCATTACAAACATTCATAGTCAATCATAAACAGTCATATATAGATATATCATCTTTAAAAATCGTTAATACATTTAAAACAGATTTTGTCTTCGTGGTCGGTTTTGTAAAAGAACTGAACTCACCTCAAACCGGACGAATAAATCACCGCCGAACTAGATCTGGCGAGCTTCACACACGGATCTTTGAAAGCTGGTCTCACACGCTCCAGAACACTGCTCGAGATCTCTGAAAATGAAACCGGAGTCAAAACTTAGCTTGAAATATGGTAACACCGCAACATCCGACAATCACAAACATGCGATAACGAAGTCCCAACACTAGCATACGCTCTCTAGGCTTAGAAATGTTCTAAAATTGGGCAGAGTAACGGTATGAATAAGAGAAATCGTGTGAAAATGACTTAAATGCATTTCATATATATAGACCAGCCGGACGCGTCGCGTCGCATCGCGACCGCCCAAACTCACATGAGTTCTAAGCCATGCAAACTCTGACACACGCGTCGCGTCGCGATCCTCTATTTTTCAGAATTTTCATTTTTTTCTTTTTCTTTAAATAATAATAATACTCCATAATTTAATATATATTGTTGACAAAGCTGAGAGAAAATCTGATGTGGCAAAAAAAATGATGACATATAATTGTGACATGGATAAATATAATGTTTTGATTGGTTGATAATGGAGAAAACCATTTAAATGCAATTTATTTGAGAGAGTTTGTATGTAAATTATGAGGGAGTTGTATGAAATATGTGAGGGGGTTGTATGAAATATGTAAAGGGGTTTTAAGAAAATAGTATATTAATGTAATTAATTATAGATTGTTTGAAAATTATGTTTAATAACTTGTGGTATATTTTGTTTAGAGAAAAAATAATTATATATTTGTGACCGTCTTATTTTTATCTATTAGTATATTTTAATTGTTTTATCCATCAAGAGCAATGGGTAGGTAATTATTGAACATTTTATTCGTTTTTTTATATTCATTTCCGGTACATAATATAGTCGATATAATAACTGATTTCTTGGCCTTTCGATAAAAATAATTAAAATATACTATTTTAAAAAAATTTGTCGTATTACGATAAAATTTATATGTCCGATAACCACTTAATGGATCTTTTAAAACTGTAAGTTAGTGGCATAAATCTGTTTACAAAACTACCACTACCACTTTAGGGCTCTTTAAAATTGATAGTTATGGTGTGAGTAAATAACCGTACAGAATCTCTAACTCTACATAATTACTAGGTAATAAAACAACCATCATGTTAGTGAGTTTTGTAACTACACATACAACTTGAAATATTATATAAAGATTTTAATTGTCAAGTTTTCTTATC
>JAUEJL010058794.1:0-18937 GCA_032274825.1 Drosophyllum lusitanicum | reverse complement strand
CATTGACCCGGTCTCCTCACCGGGTCACGGGTCAACCGGTCGGACCGGCCGGGTCAACCCGGGTTTTAAAACATTGAGTAACAGTTATTCTGACGGTCTAACACATGCCATGTAGCTGGTTATCGGTTAGTCAATCCCATTTTTTTACATTTTCGTTAAAACCTAAAGCAGCAAGAATTAAATCAAAATACAATAAATTTTATATGAATTATTATTATATATATTTTTGTTAATAATTACAACCGGCTTAATGTAGGATCCTAATCAGTATAATAACAACAGTCTTGGAAGGAATTTAGTACTAGAATGATAAATCAATCAATAGCATAAAACTGCATGAATGTAAAGAGTAACAAACCAACGCCAGGAACTTGTATATTAAAATCCTTGATTAAGGTTAAACGATTAAATACTATAATCATAAGTACATAAATGGTCTCTAGACTTATATTTACACTATAAGTCTATAACTTCTAGAATAACTAAACTAGAAGTTAAATTATAAACATAAAGATATAATAAATACGTATTTGAGTCCATTTTGCGACAGATTTTTCTGTCGAAACTCATTTGTTGCTATCATTCGTTTTTTATTTTATGTAATTTTTGCGACAACTTTACGATAGATCATTTGCGACGGACAATATTATCATATTATTATTAATTTTGATTGTCGGATTTGCAACTGGTCATTTAATTATATATTTTTAAAATTTCTTTTGTACATATTTGCATCTAATTTGCGATAGATTTTTTTGTCGCAAACTCGTCCATCGTTAGCCTGTCGCTATTCTATATCTAATACTGATCATGTGGTTGTGTTGGCTTTTTTTTGCCTTGAATCCATCGCAAAGTCGTTGCAACATTGCCAAATTTTCATCACAATAGCCTATTTGTATTGTAGTGTTCTCTCATTGTATGTAAATAACTTTTTTCTATGTTTCCGTTTAAGTTACCATTGTATTTAATAAATTTTGCATAAGTTATCATTATATGCACCTACTTACATACAAAGAGAGAATTTTTAAAATTGATTGTATTTATTGACATAAAAACAAAGTTTATTACATACAATGATAACTTATATAAAATTCGTTGTATTTTTCTACAACAAACCTCATTCTTTTCCTTATCATAAGCACAATATTAGGATACTAAGACAAGAAAAACAGAAAGATATATCATTTTCTGATCTTTAGACCAATTTTCACTTTTTTTATGAGAAAACCTGGCAACAAAGGATAAATATAGTATTTGTTACCATTATAAATCATTCACACTTTATTTATTAAATATTTGTGCAAATAATTAAAACTCTTAGAATACAAGAAAAACACAACTTTTATGTGTTGATAAACCTACAATTCTTTCTAACCTCACCATCCACATAAGTTTCTGGATTTGTAATGTTTCCCAATTTCACCATCGACTCCGAAAATTGTTCAAAAAACGCAATCGGATCTAAGGCGTATTTCTCGACAAGCTTCCGTGTTTCGATTCCAAGAACGCTAGAGTATAGTTCTTGATCCGAGTTAAGAAGGCCTTCTCGACGCAATAGTAAATGATAATATGAATTGTCAAAGAGATTTGGTGAAACATAATCCATTGGTGCTAAATTATTGTCTCCTCCCCCTGCTGCCGGGCATGTCGACTTTAGTGTTTGGAGATTTAACTCGGCAATCGGGTTCGATATAGACGTTATCTGATAGTCTCCATAGATTCTTGCTCGGTAATTTGTACAACGAGCCATGCCAATTGTGTGAGCACCTGCAATGTAAACATATATATAAGCACAAACATTATTCTCGATCATTTAATAAAATATTTTAGTTTAATCAATATTATTATTTATAAGTGAATATGGGTGGCCTAAAACCACAATAATCACTGTTCAAATATGCTATTATGGCCCAACTAAATGTCACCTCAAGAGTCCAAATTTCTAACCACCAAGTGACTAAGACATAGGATATATACAACTAGTTCTAAATGACTGTATAAAATAGAGTTGAACAATACGAACCGGTTCAACGTACCGGTTATTTTAGGACCGTTACAAGGATTGTAGATTTTTTAAGTTACATATTTAGATCCGTTTGAGTAAAAGTCACGACTCAGCATGTAAATCCAAATACCTTGAAAAGGCGGCCAAATCTATTGTACTGTTTGGGTTGAATATCTACATGCACCTAGCTAAACGCATTAGATGTTAAGATCATGCCAATCGATTTACGGAAAGAGTCTGATTATAAACAACCATTAGATGTTAATAAGGCTGCCCAAATCTATTGTTTGGGGATCCTTTTGTATAGTAGTACCTGAGAGTGCTACGACGTCAGTGACAGAAAGGCCTTGGTAGAGAAACTTAGCAATGATCGACAACAGTCCGGAGTTTGCGCCGGGTATATTGCTTTCCACCAACGCAAAGTTACCCGTTTTTGAGTCTTTTCTCCCAACTGGAACGTCCCAATAAGGTCCACCAACCTATATATATATATATATACCCACAAACACAAAACGTACAATATATATTATCATAATCACAATTATATATTATATAGAAATAGAAATTTATAAAATGTGAACTCAAGTTCAACTATTCATGTACGTACGTACCAGAAGAGTAGCGTCTCTTGCAGCAATAGTAAGAGCATCAGCACACGACACTGTTCCTGGACACTCGGATTCCAGCTTGTTCTTGATCCTATCCATGATATCAAACCCTTTCAATGAATCCAAATTCGTGGGAGAATTCTTCTCCCCTTGAAACATGACCGTGTCATCTAACAATACCGAACCGTCACATCCCTACATCACCAATACGTACATTATGAAAATAACAAATTAATCTAGTATGTACGTTGCCGGGCCGGCAATTTAATTAGATAATCTGTCAAAACAGGCTTGCATTATAAAAAATTCATCTATTATCTAATTACCAATATTATTACACAAATAAAAAATGTGAAAAATTACAAGTATATGGAAAATTTTGGTGCCCCAAAAGTTTATCAAAAAGTGTGGAAATCGTAAATTATCTAAATTTTCATAATTCTAAGCATGAAAATTTTGAAAACTATTCTAAAGTTATATAATTTAACATTTTTAAGTGTGAAAATTTTCTAAATTCTCCATTCATTACTAAATCTATACATTAGAAGCTTAGATTTCTAAAATCAACACTACCAATCTACGAATGTAAGCGGTTTTGCTTATTTCTAACAAACTCTATATTTAAACTATTTTTGACACTTATAAGTGTGACATCTTTTAAAACTTTTACACATTTTTCATAAAGACTAAAGAAATAACATATTTGTTGTAGTGTTGTTCAGGGTATTTTGACCTAGAGCTAGGCTACTTTTGTCTAGTATAATACCTGTACAAAACAATCATGAAAGTGCAAACGTAAGATGAAGGCGGCGTTACGGGGGTCAGACAAAACCGCGCATTCCATTTCTTTCCTGATAATGGCTTGTGCATTAGGACACGAAGACTTGTAGTAATCCATGGATAAGTAAGGATCATTTGCATGCAAAAGGGTTAGAAGTAAAAGATGAATGGAAACTGAGAGAAAAATATGATCACTGATTTTCATTGTGGATGGATATATGGTGGGAAATAGCTAGATAGAGATGATATATATATAGATGGTGGGGAGTCGATCACGAGGCTATAAAATATGGTAATTTACGTGTAGATCGACGTTGTGATGTAAGGAATGAAGGTTTGTGTGACTTTTTTTTTTAAACGTACGTATTAGTTGTTTAATTTAGTCAATAGAGGATGTAACCACTTTAATTTTGGTTTGTTTGGTGGGTATTCTAAGACCAAAATGTGCAAGTATATATATATGTATGTTAGATTATTATTAGAAAATTAATCAAGTACTTAATTAACCACATATATCGATTTGATAATGACAGCTTCTCTACTCTACTTTTAATTTGTTTTAGTGCGGTTACGTAGAAAAAGTTGCATGTATTAAGTTAAAGAAAGTAAGAGATAGAAAATTGTGAATAAAAGTAAACAAAATTCTCAAATTTTAATATATAATGTAACAAATAAAATAAATCTATATAATCAATAATAGAAGCAAAATTCATTTTTTGGCATGTAAAAGTTAGCGTACTTCTTAATTATAAGTTTTGAAATGATCGAAGTACGTTGTGATATTAGTCATAGTTTAGTCCTTTAAATTATGTTCAATATATTTTAGTGGAGTTTAATTTATATTTGACATTAGTCATAGTTTAGTGTAGCTATTTTAAATACCCAAGAGGTATAAATACAAATTTGTAAACCATAAATCATTAAGCTTAATCAAATTATACGTTCCAGACATAAACTCTCTCAAAACTCAAGATCCTTAATTCTAGAGTTTAGCATTGTGTTGATTATTGCTTCAATTGTTGAATAATACTTGATACTACGGGTCCTACAATTGGTATTAGAGCTAAATAATGGATCAAAAGGTGAGTTTTTAATCAAAATATCGAAGAAAAAATAGGATCGCGCTTTGCCGTACTTCGTGTGTTTTCATGAAGTTTTCACCACCTACTTGCTTGCTTGGTTGAATTAAATTACCAGCTTGCTAGCTTGCTTCAATTAATTCCAAGCTTGCTTACCTTCTTAAATTAATTCTTTTGCTTGCTAACCTGCTTAATTTTTTTTGGCCTTACGCACTAAGAACCCTAATTACTATTATTTTTTTATTTTGAGTGTTTAATCCAATTTGATCATTGAGGTTTTGCTTTTAGTTTAATGTTTATTTAAAGTTTGAGATTGGAATTATTCATTATGGTTCAGCTTCGAGATCACAATATTGAAATATAGGGTCGACATCTTCAAGCAATTGTTCCCATTTAAGCCATTTGTCTTCACGCCATTGTTCTTCAAGCCATTTAGTTCAAGCCATTCAGTCAAGCATTCCGTTCAAGCCATTCCGTTCAAGCCATTCGGGCAAACCATTCCGTTCAAGTCATTCGTCAAGCCATTTAGTTCAAGCCATTCAGTACGAGCCAAAGTGATCTCAAGCTGTTGGACTTAGTTTGATCAATTTTTATTTAATTCATCTTTAATTTCCACTCGATGATCCAATTTTCAAGTATCAATTTAAAACAACTCAAAATGTCGAAAGAAGTACATGTTGATAGTGAGGATCTACAGTCTTGCATCTCGGAATATGGTTCTCAAAAGGCAAGTACTTCTAACTCTGAATTTATGTATATGATATCTTTATTGTAGTCTCAGATAGCTCAATTTGAAAAGGATGAAAAGAATTTCAAAGACAAAATTCAAACTTTAGAAGGCAGATTAGATAATAATTACAATGAATTAATTCAGTTTAATAGAGAATTAGCAATTGCAAATGATCAGTTATTTTATGTACAAGGAAAGTTTAAACTTTGCGAAAAAAGGCTAAATATCTAACTATAGTAAACTCTAAAGTTACTGTTAAATTAAGGGATGTAGAAATTCAATATAAAGATAATGATGCTGAGATTGATCGTTATGTCAAAGAAAAAACTCAATTGTGTTCCAAGGTTAAAGAACTGGAGGACCATCTTTGTAAACGTGGTCAAACATATCAAACCATTTTTCTGAATAAACCAAAAGATATGTGATTTTACAATCCTTATTCTTTTGAAGGTCTAGGTTTTGAAATCCTCACATTTTGGAAAAAGTCACTGCTTTTCAGCTATATGATTATGACTTAATGCGTATGGAGTATGTGCAACTCATGAGATCCATAGGAGCAGAAGAGGATTTAGAAATGGAAAAGACAAAAAGAGAAAATGAAGAAAAAAAAGCAAGTCCCAATAGATTACACCGACTAGTATAAGAGTTATGATACGAGAGAAATACCATTATCAACTGATTTTTTGACTAGCTACTCTCCTGAGGAACTGAGTCAAAAATCAGAAAATCTTTCTGAAAAACCTGAGTTTTCACATTTATACGTTCCAAGTTCAATTTTGAAAATCAAGATTTCTCAACTTGAACAGAGCTTGGAAGAACAACGAAAGAATTTTGATAATGAAAGAAACATGCTTCTTGATGAAATTGAGTCTCTTAAAACTCAAAATTCTGCTGTTACTACTATCTCTCAAAAATCAGATAAATATTTTACCAATACTGATTTCCATACTCTTGTATAAATTGGAATTGTCCAAATGATGACAAACCATTTTCTACTTTTGAACAACTTTTGTCAAAAACTCCTTATGTGAGTCCTCATAAATGTGCTTTAAACAAAACTCATTGGAGACAATGTTTTTTATGATCAATGTAGCACCTCTCAGCATAATCAATACGTTAAATTTCCCAACCAAGATTTGGAAATGATGACAGATAAATTCTTAAGTAAAAGGTAGGCTAAGAGAGCATTGTGACTGAAGAAAAGAAAGAGTTGGTTAGAAGCCAGAAAATGACATTCTAAAGAGAAAAAAATCATTTTGGTTATGGTAGTTACAAGAACAATTTTGGTCATGTGTATGGAAGAGCTTCATATGCTAGAAATAGTTCCCGTTGTACTAAGACTAATGGTTCAAATGAGTTTGGTTTTAATTTCAATGTTCATTCTCATGCTAATATAGGAAGTATGAATCTTCTACTTTTATTAACTCTTGTTGGGATGCTATAGATAAATCTGATGTGAAATATCCATTTAAGATATATTATATTAAACATCCCATAAGGTTATCCAATGAGAAAATTTGTACCTGTCCTCAAAGAGTGAACATATTTTTTTATAATCAGAACATTCAAAAAGAGAAACTGAATTCTAACTATAAATGGATGTCTAAGAACGCATTTAGTTAATTCTCCTAATCTACCTAGACCCAAACTCAAATGGGTACCAAAATCTGCATAATTTGTTTTGCAGATAAGCCATGAGACGTTCTGGAACACCACAGTTACACTCTAGAGAATATGGTGAAGTTAAAACAACTGTGTGTTCAATACGCGAATAAGTTCAAATCGCATGCCTAGGAGACTGAAGAATGTTCCTTGCAGTCCATCTTACACATCATTGTGTTCAGCATTAGCCCGAGTCTGATGATCTGAGAAGCTTAATCCTTTGTGATTTATCATTATTGATATAACTTGTGTTGATGGTTGTTACTTGTAGGGGGAGCACAAGGTTGAAGACTTGCAAGTATGCAATTTTTCTCAATTAAATTGTTTTTATGTATGCTTGTAGGGGAGTAATTTAGAAAATGTTTTACAAAAATATTTTTTCTTTCTTTTTCTAGTTTCATTTTTTAGAAAATCAAAAAGCATTAAAAAATCAAAAATCCAAAAACAATACAATTGTTCAAAATACAAAAAGATTCTATTTTTTAAATTTTGCTACTTGTTCAAGAAGGTAATCATTTCTTTGATTCATTTTGATACCTTGTTTGATTCTTTCTTTGTTGATTTTTCTAAAATATTATCTTTCGTTTCCTGAATTCCATCCTATATCATTCGGAAATCCTTCCTTGATTCATTTTGTTTGATTCATTTTGGAAAGTATTCATCATGTACCAATTTGTGGTAATCAATCTTACAACTATGATTGATTTATTGTATTCTTATGATCGAATTGCACCATGAGTGAGTGACTGTAGAAAGTTACTTACTCCTATGGTCAATCCAGAGTCGGAAGAACCTGCCCTAGGAGTTCACCATTATCATTAAAACTTATTAAGGATTTACTAGGTCAAATAGGTGAGCATAATCAGTTATCATGGGATACTGATTGGTGTGCAGAGATAAAATGAAATCGAGAGGGGTGGAACAGGAGATGGGGTGCTTACGATTAACGAATCGCTTTAAGCTCAATTTGAAAAATCATTCTGCTATTTCTAAATCTTAGATTGTTCGCATTCTTTGACTGTTTAAGTCATTCTTGAAAATATGTATCAACATTATATCTTCTAAAAATCATTCTCGTTGATTCTTATTAACACTATATCTTTCTAGATACCATTTTGTTCATATTCGTTGTTGATTGAAAGTGTCCAAATGTATCCAAACGAAGATACATACATTCATTTTGGGGAGAAAGTTTGAGGGAGAAGTTGAAAAATATTTAGAGAGGTGAGGGTGTGAGACAGGATCAAAAGAAAATGAAGATCCTTATCAAACCGTATCAAATATCTGGGTAGCTACATCTACTACTAGTTTTATACTGGTATTGAATAAGACATAAACCCAGTGATGTAATGCACTAACCCCACCCAGCTACTCAATTATCTTGTTTCAACATCACACGGATATTTTTCACATACACTATTGACATCTCACTTGAAGATTGTTGATATTAAAAATAGGAGGACATCGATCTACTCTGGTCCCCAATTTTTTTTCATGCACTTATTGAGTCTACAGCCAATTGCAATATCATTCTTGTTCTAGGACACTTATGGAATCATTTGTCTGTGTGTGTGATAGTGCTGGAACATCTTGAGTAATATCTTTATGATATTTACAGTGATAGATGCAAATCATATCAGTGTTAACATCATGCCAATGCTGAATGTATGTCACTCAGTTTACACTTAAACTGATGTGTTAATGGGAAATCTATGTGATCCAGGTTTTACAATGAATGCGTTATTTGTCATATATTTCTAATAGAGTCATGCCAAAATCAAGTTGAAGCCAGTTTATAAGTGCATGATGATCATGATGGATCCTGACCATCATGAGAGGGAGAATCAAGTTGAAGGAAGATAATTCACTTGATTTTAAGAAAATACAAGAGATAACTAGTTGAATCTTACTGAGTTTGAGTTAAAAATGGAGATGAGTTCACATTTATTCGATAAGAAGACAAAGCTCATCAAGTTAAGGGGGAGCTAATACATCAAGTGCAGCGTGTCTTAAAATTTTCTGTCGTTTCTTATATTTTGAGAAAATGAGATTCTTTATTCCAAGAATACGAAACAAGGACAACTAGCAAAGTTTCAAAGAAAAAAAGATAACTATTTACAAATTTGAAAGGGAGCAATGTTCTGAAAATGTTTTCAAATTTTGCTGTTAAAGATCTTGAGCTACTTTTGGGGGGGAGCAAATTTTGTTTAACCCTCGACCAACATCTGTACATAATCAAGAAGCAATATTTTTGTGTTACGCTCAATATTGTTCTCGTGGAAATAAAAGAGATTACCATGGTTGTAAATTCTGATAAACCGAGGCTTCTACTGCAATCTCTGATAAACAACCTGATCATTGCTGACGAGCCTTTGAAATCTCGTGAGCGTGAAAACTTCAAAGAACAATCTCTTAATATTAATTGTAGAAAGAAAAAGAATCTCTGCATATTCTAAACAGGGAGATTGTTTTGGTGTTTAAATAGATAATGTTTATTATTATGTTTAATTGTAATTGAGCACAAAGGGGGAGATTGTTAGATCCCTTGAATTGTGTTTAATATATTTTAGTGGAATTTAGTTTATACATGACATTAGTTATAGTTTAAGGTAGCTATTGAAAATACCTAAGGGATATAAATACAAGTTTATAAACCCTAAATCATTAAGCTTAATCAAATTATATGTTCCAGGAATAAACTCTCTCAAAACTCAAGATCTTTAATTATAGAGTTTATTATTGTGTTGATTATTACTTCGATTGTTAAATCATACTTGATACTACGGGTCTTATAAGTCAGTTTGAGTGGATTTTGGTTTGTGCATTAATGGTGATGAAGGTAAGTTAGTGAATATTTGGTATTTGGTTTTTGAGCAAGGATCCCCTCATACATTATCAAATTTGTATAAAGCTTAAATCATATCAAAGCTTGAAATTAGTTTGAAGGTACTTAATCCATAGTAGATGATTGATTGGATCCGCAAGGACAAAATTAAAGTGTGTTAGAAGGATACCACAAGTTGTTCAAAAGTAGAAAATGATTCATCATTATTAGGACAACTCAAATTCACACAAGAGTGTGGAAAATCAGAATTAGTAAAACATTTTTTTGATTTCTGAGAGATAGTTGCAACAGAAGAATTTTTTATTTTAAAAGACTTAATTTCATCAAAAAAAATATTTTTATTTCATTATCAACATTCTTTTTCTATTATTCCAAGTTCTGTTTAAATTAAGAAATATTTACTTTCAAAATTGAACTTGGAATGTACAAATTTGAAAACTCAGGTTATTCAGAAAGATTTTCTGATTTCTGACTCAGTTACTCAAGAGAGTAACTAGTCAAATAATCAGTTGATAAAGATATTTTTCTCATATCATAACTCTTATTCAAGTTGGTGTAATCTAATGGGACTTGCATTTTCTCTTTTTGCCTTTTCCATTTCTAAATCTTCTCCTGCTCCTGTGAATCTTATGAGTTGTACATAACCCATACGCATTAAGTCAAAATCATATAACTGTAAAGCAGTGACTTTTTCCAAAATGTTAGGATTTTCAAAACCTAGCCCTTCAAAAGTACAAGGATTGTAAAAACCGCGTGTCTTTTGATTTATTAAGAAAGATAGTTTGATCTGTTTGGCCCATGTTTGCAAAGATGATCCTCTAGTTCTTTAACTTTGAAGTACAATTGAGTTCTTTCTTTAATATTGTGATCACTCTTAGCATTATAATCTTTACATTGCATTTCTGTATCCCTTAATTTAACAGTAACTTCAGAATTACTTTAATTAGATATTCAACCTTTTCTTCGCAAATTGTGAACTTTCCTTGTACATAAGACAACTGATCATTTGTTGTTTTTAATTCTCGATTGCATTGAACTAATTCATTAGGATTATTAGCTAATCTAGCCTCTAAGGTTTTACAATGAGATTTCTCTTTTTCTAATTATGAAATATGTTTTGACAAAGCATGCATCATATCAATAAATTGAGAATCGGTAGTACTAACCTCAGAACCAGACGAAGAGCTATCCATTTCCGCATTTGCCATAATTAACAATATCTTGATACTTGAAACTCGGATTTTAGAGTGGAATGGGAAAAGGTGATTTCAAGCAAGAATTGAGCTAAAACTTGGCTATTAAGGACTTTAAGAATGATGTTTTAATCAAAAGATTCTTTAAAAGTAAAAAATCCTGTCAAGTTTATAATGCCCTGAGAATAGTAGTAGGGTTGGTGATTCAAAAGGCTTTTTAAAGACATGGTTTGCGATTGAAATGGGAATGAGGTTGGCGATTCTGACAAGAATGGAGTATACTTAGCGATTCAAAAAAATAGAGGGGGTAGGCGATTGGGACCACTTGGTGATCCAAGGAATCAATAGAGTACTCAACTTGGTGATCCAAAACTTGGCTATTCAATCTGTTTGGCGATTCAAGAACACTGTTGATCCAAACTTTTACCCAAAATCCTACAATCAACTCGGATTCTTCCAAAATTTCTTTCCAAACTTATACTCAACAACAATATTAGAACACGAATCAACAATCAATTTCGATCAAACATCACAGATTATGTCTAAATGTTGAAGAACATAGAGTCAACCTATTTTAAGATCTAAACTCAATAATTTCTATGGATTTCAATGTGATTTCAGTCCCAAAACATTCAATAACAGTACACAACTACAAATCAATCTTCAATTGCACCAAACATATCGAAATCAAGCAGATAAAAAAACGATTAAGATTTCAACTGACGAAGAACACATGAAAAACAGAGATAATATTACTTATAATCCACTCTCTGTTCTGATACCAATTGTAAGACCCAAGTGTACTAAGTATCAAACAAATATAGAAGCAATAGCACAATGATTATATATGAACTTGAATCGTATGAATGAATACCGGGAGAGAGAATTCCAAGAACACACACTTACTATAAAACGTATTGAATTGCTTATAGAATTAGGGCTTACTTACAAAGTATTTATATCCCTTGTATATTTACATAGCTTCCTTAAACTTAGACTATTGTCATATGTAATATTAAAATTCACTAAAATATATTGAGGACCGCTGATTCACATTTTTCATTAAGAGACAAAACATCTTTACGAACTTTAACTTCATATAAACTTGTTGACTCTTAAAACATAGAATGTAGACTCTCAAAGGTCACCATCAATCTTGATGTTCATTATCACTTTCAGAATCTGCCAAACAAAAAAAAAAAGAACCTGAATTAGGGAAAAAAACAATAACATGGTGAGACCTATTACTATGTAATGAAACACACCAACGAGGGTTCACCAGAAAAATATATCGTGGGTTTTTAATAAATTCAGAGGTACACTGCCCATGGTTGTATATATAAACGATCGAATCAATATTAGCGAGATCGTAAGAGTTATACTTCATATGTTCCATGAAAGTCATGGAACATATATAGCAAAAATCTTTTATTTATCATTATTGAAGGTTTTAAGATATTTCAATGGTCAAACATTTATACTTTGACATATTTAGCAAGTCAAAAGTTGCAGTTTTTGAAACAGATAGATATATGCAATAATACCTAGCAACACACACGTACAGCAGAAAAAGTGTGATTATTTGTTTAACAAGCATCCGATACATTAGCACCCACCAATATACCTAGCAACACACACGTACAGCAGAAAAGTGAGTTGATCAAAGTAACTCACCAGAACGAACATCGTCACTAAGTTTGCCTCTGTCTTGGATTTGTTTAACAAGCATCCGATACATTAGCACCCACCAATATATGTGAAGAACAAGCAGGCAGAAAAGCAGCGTGTTAAACACATAATAGTACACTGGTGCCTCTGGAGTGTCCTTCTCTTTATCCAAAGTATGAAGAACTTCATAACTGCAACCAAAAAAAAAAGAAAAAAAATACAGAAACATATGTATGTAATCTGTAATTAAATGAATTTTCAGCACATAGTTTTAAACTTATAAAAGATATTAACTTATTGTTATGCAAACTATATACTCATGATGATAAAAGAACAAAAGCATGCATACCCGACCCATGAAAATTAAGATTTTAGTCTATTTCCAAAAGAAATAAAAAATCTCTGAATACATAAAATTGTAAGAGTCCTGTAAAACCAAATCATCTAATCATAAGAATCGTGTGACCATTTGTCATTTTCATAGGATAAAAAAAGTTATTGCAGTTTGTTGTTGGGATAGAGAGATCATCAGGAAATCACAACAATTGACTTAGATTTATCATGTAGTTTTAGATAGATCAACTCTCAATATTTGGAGTCAAAAGGGATTTGGCTGCCCAAACTAGCTAGTGTCATCAGCCTATTTACCTCTAGTAATATGCAAAGGTGACTTTAACAGTATATGCATTAATTAAGTATCAAATTCTAACCTTGTACTCCACAGGATCCAAAACGGGTAATAAATAAGGCGAGACACTACCCATGACAATACAAACAGAATGAACGAATAGCTGGCAAGCTTTTCGGCACCACTGTATTTAGACATCTTCCCAACTTCAAGATATACATCACTAGCGTCATGAAGAGCTAAAACAACCGAGCCAACACGAGCAAACCTGCAAGAAATAATTTACAATTTAAGAAAATGGGTATAGACTATTTATCAAGAAAATATATTGGAAGATAACAACTAGCAACTCAAGATCACAAAAATGTACCTGCATATATAAGACATGTAAATAAGAATGGAAGAGGCAACATGATGGCTCATTGACACACCAAAATCTTTTCGTCTTGTCTCCCAAAAAATCAAAGCAAATATTGAGTATGCGTAGAATCCACCCGTATACATGTACAGGGCTTTCAATTTTAACCTCAAAATCAAATTAAACAATAAATAAGAAAATCAAAATATTAAGTTAATGGAAATTTGGTTCTGTATTGTTATTTAGAGGTGACAAATGTAGACCATTTTAGTTGTGAATGGGTCCATTGGGCTTTTTTTTTCTTTCTAACTTTAAATCTCAATAAAAACCTTTAGGTAAAAAGGAATAGGCCAAATGGTTTCAAACTTGAAAGTTGTCAAAAGTCTATTCTTGAAATTGTGTCATGTAAAACTTCAGAACATTAATGTAATAATCTTGTGCTTTTTCTAATCATGATTAACTATGTAGTTATTTATAAAAATGGACACGTTACCCGACTCGCCCTTCTTGCAACCTTTAATTACTATGAACCACACATATGATGTAGTTAAAAGATAGCCTACTTCGTTTTCTGGTCAGGCCATCTCTGATTGCCAGGACCAATCCAAAAGTTGGTTGTTTTAGTGAACCAAGGCTCATTGTAAGTGACAGCCAACGCAAAAAATTCTGCAGAAAGATAATATACACACTTCCAGGCTGATTCCTTAAATTTCTGTAACCTCTTGTTTCTTTCATCTATATCTATATCCAGCAACTCGTTAAATATTAACCGCCTTCCTACACCCTGCAACATGTTATTTGATATTAAATCAACCAGAGATTTTCATATATAGCCTCCGTATTCTGTTTTACTAGATATAAAAATAACATATAGTCGCATAAGCAAAGATAGTATATGTCAAGCATCTTGAGAGCAATATACAATAAATCTAGCTAATCAATGCTACAACCACAAAGCAACATCACCCGATCCCATTTAGACGGATATATATGGGGAGGTAAAAATGTACACATTCATATCTTTATTCGTGGGTAGTGTAACAATAAACTTGCATAAAACAATCACTGCCATGTAATTGGAACTCTTTGAAAGTCATCGATGGCAAACAAATTAACAAATTATCAAGCAAAAATTAAGTCGTGATTACCCGGCCTGTCACATAAGTGCAACAATATGAAAATCTGTAAGTATATCACTTAAACGTAAATATTTCTCTTATTCTACAGGAACAGATTTTAAATTCAGAATTACTTATTAGCAGATTATGATCACCGATTGATGACTTGACTGATTTAGTTCAGACAAACAATCGAACACTTGATAGGGGACTATACATATATAATGGATTAATGGGTGTCCAATTGCAACCAAACCTACACCAACTTTGCATGTGATTGGATACATATATAGCTGATTTCAAAAGGTTTCTTGGTCGATTTGATTGGATTTTACAGAACAACGGAGCAATTGGACTAAACTAGTTGTGGGTAATGAGATTGAGAAAATTAGCTAGTATTACCTCGAATACAAGTCTGTCGAGGAATAATCGAACAGTTGGGAAGAAGATAGCAAATAGAGGAAGAACAAGGAAATCTTGGTAAGTTGGGAAAGATTCGTGTTCAAAATCAATCGATTTTAAAGTCTCAATCAACTCCATGTTCAAAATGGACATGATTATTTGCTTCAAATTTCTGTGGAACTAGAAGGCATTGATGAAAGCATGATCTCATAACATGTGCGTGTTAGTTGGGGAATCGATGGGAGTTGGGTTTCAAACCAAAAGGTTAAACTACTAGCTAGCAGCCACCGTTTTTATTTTATAATAAATAGGTTTTATATGTCTTATTAAATCTAACTAGTTGATGACCCGTGCACGTATATAGTGAGTTTTAGAAAACCTAAAACATTTAACATGTAATAAATCATAAATAAAATATATAAAACAATTTAAACAAATAAAATCATATCCATAGAAAAAACAACTAATAAAACAACATATTTATCGATGTTCGAAGATTGAATTAAGACGGACTTTTATATTTTTAGTAGTACTTCTTTGTATACGTACTACATTCATTTTATTTGATAAATTACTGTCATTGTCACGAAGATGAAACCTTGAGAAAATTAAGTATATTCGGTGTGTACAATGATTCTTAAAAATGATATGAAAGTCCGTCTTAACATATATCATCTGAACTGAAATATGATATCTCCACAGTGTCTAACATTGCTATCATATAATCATTTATGTGTTCAAGCTCTTCATTTGTTAGAAAAAAAATTACTCTCTCTCAAAAATTATTTCGATCGAAAAGATTTTCATTGATATATTGATATCATGTAATCATTTATATGCTCAACTCTTCAATCGTTAGACGTTTATGTGATACACAGTTAGTCATAATTATATTTATCAAAGTATAATTATGAAAAACATAGTATATTAAAAATAAGAGTCAAACATCTAAATATAAATAATTAATCCTTCTTAATTTCAAAATCTTAAGGATTATTTTAAAATATAATTTAATCATAATTTCTCATTGTTATTACATAAAACTTAAATTATAAATCATCTTATTAGCTCATAATAATATTTTCTCAAAATTCGGATATCATACTCATAACCTTCTTTTTTGACATTCAAAGCTCTGGCCGGTTAATCATTTACAAATAGTGTGTTTATTAAAACCATTACAGTTTAATCAATATTTTATTAATGAAATCATTGACATTGAAAAACAGATCGAGAGTTTAACGTTGTATGACTATGTAAAAAAAACTGATTTCAGGATTCACAAACATAAATTATCCCATAAAAAGGTATAATACCTCACTAATCTGCTGTAGATATATATATATTCTCATATAGTCTAAATAAAAAAAAGGACTAATGATTTAGTGATTAATAATATAAAAATTAACCATAAATATATTCACTGGTTTAGAATTTTATAAAGAAGATAAACAAGAAAATACATATTCCCATTAGAAAAGATTAAGTGTCATTACATTTCAATCTACACAAAATAGAATATAGTATCTCATTTTTTCAATAGTTATGAAATATACTTTTTTACTAATTAAAACTTAAAAAATATTTTTTTTAAGTTTGTGTCCGATTACGGTAAAATTTACATCAAAATGTCGATAAAAATAGACAATTATAAACATATAATTATATTTATACAATCATTATAAATTAAAAGTTATAAAAGAAAAACTATAAATATATACAATTAAATATATCCATTAAATATAAATGTATAATTTATATAAACACCCCAGTATATTTTCATATAGCTCCCTCATAATTGGTTTCATATACTGTTGCAAATCATTTTAATGGTGGAAGTCAAAATTAAAATTTTTGGTTAAGATTGAGGAAATAATAGATTTTAATAAGTTAATTGAATTTTTATTTAAGAAAGTTTTTCCTACTAAAATTTTCTTTTAGTATATATATAGAGAGAGAGATAGATAATTTTTCTACTTATTAGATTAGTGCATTTATCAAAATTAAGAGAAACGATAAGGAATGAGATTTAATAGATTTCGCAAGAAAATGAAAAAAAAATTCTTTATAATATGTGTGTTTAGTTAGAAATACTTTTTAGTATCTATCATCTGGTTTGGATGATTACATACATATCATTACCGAATTGTTTTTCCATTTTCTTTTTATCGTTTAAGATTTTTGTTACGTTGTTTTATATTATTTTACACTTTTTAACCCAAATCTATATATTGGCTACATTGTCAAATACATGTAACAAATAATTCAACTTTTAACTCTAACTATCAATTATTTCTACCAAGTACACACTAATTCTTACTTTGTGTTTCCTAATTTTAGATACGAAGAAAAATAACATAAAAGAAAATTAAAGAAAGAAAAGAAAAAATTTTAAATAGTTTAAAATTTTCATGTTTCCAAGTTTGAAAGAAAGAAAACGTTGAGAGAGATTTTTTTTATTTTGTATTTTCGAGTTGGTGATAAAGAAAAATAACAAGTTATATTACAATAATACCCATACTTCCTAAAATTATTAGTTGTGGTTAGGGTAATTTAGTCACTAATTAAAAATTATAAACCTTTTCTTTTTCTTTTCATTTAAATCTTGACACTTTTGTAAAGAAAGTTTAGAAGATGAAGTTAATGAAAATTTCATTCTAAATCATTTTTCTTCTCTCCTTGAATAAACTCAGAAACCCAATTATTTTTTAATTTCTTCTCCTTTCCTTCCAATTCCTTTCCTTTTGTCTTTAAAATAAAACTTTGGAAAACAGTGTTAGAATTACGAAACACCATTAACTGACTACTATAATGATGAAAATAGTTCATCGTGCACAGTTCAAAGACCGGATCGAGTGTCGATGGACCGAACAGAACCAACCAATGGACCTGTTTTTTTTTAATTATGAACCGAAGACGGTCGATCTTGGTCGGTGACTAATTTTTAAACGATCGGTCACTGACCGAACCCTATGCCTGAAAAAGGTATTAAGAGCTAGCGGTTCCTTTGGGCATGGTTTCATTTTCATGAATGGAGTCGTGTATTATGGTGTGCATGCAATAACGTACATCATGATGCACTTTTACATGTTTTGAATTATATATATATAAACGTTACTTAATTGTAAAAATCAATAAAACTTTTACAAAGATAGAAATAAAATGTTATTAACTCCAAAAGACAAAATAAAAATATTTTACTGTTTAAAAGTTTTAGTCTCAAAGGCAATAGGGGTACACGAAATTTACGTAATATAGTACTTTTGGACTAGCTAGGGGGTTAGCTATTAAAACAAGAACTTCATAACTTCAAACTGAACATGATTATGAAAACAAAAATAAAAGAAATTTACGTAATATTATATATACTTTAATTTTGGATTAATTAACAAGACATTATTTAACTACGATTAATTATCAAACTACTTTTCGAATAGTGAGGTTAAACAGTAAAGTAATTCGATTACCGATTTTAATTTAGAACTAAATTAATTTTCCCGTTGGAAAATATATAAAATAATATGGAATAAGACATGGTTTTTTTTATGAAAGAAATTGATTTATTCATAAAAGTAAATGTTTTACTAACTTATACGTTAATTTTAGAGTTAATTACAAAAATGGTCCCTGTGGTTGTCACTGATTTTCAGTTTAGTCCTTTAACTTTAAAAATTACGAAAATAGTCACCGTGATTGTCATTTTGTTTCACTTTTAGTCCTTTAGACTAACTCCAGTTAAAGTTGACCATTAGTCAAAGGGCATTTTGGTCTTTTTCCAATATATTGTTAGTCCCAGATTGAGTACGCAACAACAAATGTTTGTAGAAGGGGGGGTTGAATACAAACTTTAGCTTTTAAAAA
>JAUEJL010058783.1:0-18939 GCA_032274825.1 Drosophyllum lusitanicum | reverse complement strand
CCACGAGAACCAATCTTAACCGTCCAATTCCTCCTCCTTCAATTGGATTACCCACCCATGAATTCCTTACATGCGTCTTGCCACACCTAATCCCCCCACGCTCTTCATCCATGAATTTCATTATCCATAATGAATTGCTAAGATTGGTTCTCGCGGTTCTCGCAATAAAAACGGTTCTCAAATGAACCTTCCCCTATATATATATATATATATATGGAGAAGTTCATTTAAGAACCATTTGTTCTTATTGCGAATACCATTTGTAACCATCATTAATACTCATTAATATGGGTATTTTGGTCTTTTATATATTTCTCAACCATGAATTACGTCCGGGTGAACTGTCATTATAGAGCGAGTCTTGATTTTTCCAAAATACCCCTCATTAATTACTCATTTATTAGCCATCATTCTAATTGGTCATAGATTTATGGGTTTAGTATTTAAAAGTATACTGAAGTTATCACTTTTTGCTATTGTGTATACCCAACTTTCAAAACTACCATTTAATGTATCCAAGTTAAAAAATCATAACATTTGATTTACTCATTTACCTGCTATACCCTTAGCAGGTTGCACATGTATTTTGTTTTATTTGTTTCTATTAATTTCTTAAACCACATCATCTTTTAATTTCCACATCATCAATCAAATTTCACTAATATTTTTTTATGAACATATGAAGGCATTCCTTGATGTGGAAGAACATTCCTACCCATCTTCAAGAACAATAATAGCATAACCTTAATCAAATTAATACCATAACTTAGATCTTGTGAACAAATGAAGCCCTGAAACAAAATTTGGGGAATACACAACCGAAAACAAATTCACAAAGAAGAAGCAAAAATTCAAAAGCCAAGATCTGATGGTGAACCTTAATCGAAAGGAAGCACCCAAGCAAGAACCTTAATCACATCATATGAATCAAAATCGAAACACAAAATCACATAACTCAGAGGAAGATTTGGGTAACAAAAATAGAAACACAAAGCAAATCCAATGAAGAACACTGCCTTCATAATATATAAGAAATTATATGAAGAAATTACCTTCAAAGTCACACATGAAGAAAACCACAAAATCATCGATCCATAGAAGAACATTACGCAAATCGATTAACAGAAACCCAGAAATTAAACTCGTAAATCGAACACCGCCTTCGTGCATAACCTAGATCTATTAAGGACACATAATCGTAAAAAGCCCTAAAATCTTGTCAAGAAACCCTAAAATCTTGTCGATGGTGGTGATAGTGATGGAACTCAGATCTGACTTCATATCAAAAGAAACCCTAACTGAAACTAAATCGAGTTCCAAATCAATGGTGAATCAAAAACCCCTTTCCAAATCTTGTCTAGAAAACGTTTATGGTAATGGTGAAGTCGTTGATGACCTTCAAATTGATGTCTAGATCAATGGTAATCCAAGAAGCAAGAAGCAAAAATCGTATGAAGTTGGAACAGATCGATGGTAACGATGAAGAATCGATGGGGGATTTCATATGTTGAAGATGAAGAATCGATGGTAACGATGAAGACGAAGAATCGATGGTTATCCAAGACCAAATGCAGATGATGTTAATCATAATAATATTAAAATAACATTTATTTATTTTGTATTATCTTGATAAAAGAAAAATGCCATGTCACTAACATATAAGCATTAACTTGTGCCACATAAGCATTAACCTGCTATCATAAGTTATCATATACTAAATGGTATTTTTTGAGACTTCAGTACACTAAATGGTAGTTTTGAAAGTTGGGTATACACAATAGCTTAAAGTGACAACTTCAGTACACTTTTAGATACTAAACCCTAAGAAAAATAACAAACTTTGATAATTTTTCTGATCATGTTTATAACACTTTTCAAAATTTGCAATCAACCTTATGCCTGATGTCTCACGAATTCATATGTTGGATAATTCAAGAAATTGATTTGAAGTACAGACTTAATCCAAATCACAAACGCATAATACCTTTGCTTTGATTTATGTTGAAAGAGACCAAATTCTGACATAATAATGATACTAAAATCCTTCCTCTTCGTTCCCTTTCGTCAAGTAGGTAAAGTAGGCATACGAACCACTTCTACAGCGCCAAAACAGGTTATTTAATGATGATGAAGATGGTGGTTGCGGGTAGTTACTTTGGCATTGAAATGAGACCAAATTCTTGCGGAATAATGAATACCTTTGCTTTGATTTGTGTTGAAATGAGACTAAATTCCGCTGCCAAAGGCAATGCCCCCTTGGAACCCCACCAGGGACGCTACCTCCGGACCATGTGTTTCCGATATTAACTTAACTTATCCGAGCGTGCACTCCATACCTTTGGACTCGGATAGTAGCTAAGTCTAATTTCTGCTAGGTTCACATTTATCCCAATGATACTAAATGACTTGAATTTTCACATTTCCTAGCTAAGAACTTGTTTGGGTTGTGTAATTTCAAACAATCAGCTTAAGCCTAGGGGCTTGTGACTTCGTATTTTAAAGAAATTTATACCAGAAAATTTAAGTAAAAGCATTTTTTAATATAGCATACAAATTATTTACCGCAGATAAACCCCCAGTGACGTTAGCTGTGAATGTACCATGAATATAGGGTGTAATTCAAGTAGCCACGACCCTAACCCACCTAACATGACCCAATGTCACAACAACAATACAATAAACTTTATTTAAGTTAATTTCCATTATATATAATAAACTTTTTTTAAAGAAAACAATACAACCAACTTTATAAATGTTACCATTGTAAGCAAATAACCTATATTCACAAGTCACACTAGCTACCTAAGTCTAACAAATTACCCTCTTTGTTATTGTTATTCTTTTTTTATTATCTTAATAATTTTAATATGAAGATGAAGGAACTTCCAATGATGGAGATATAATGAAGGGTTTCAACAAGCCTCTCTCTCACACACAACGGTTTGGGTTCAAGACTTTGCTACATACACACACACAAAGCGGTTTGGGTTTCAACAAGCTTTGATCGAAGCTTTGATGGTGATTTGATGAAGGGTTACAATCAAATGAAGTCCAGAATTCGAATGGTTAAGGAGACGGGCCTCATGGCTCTCACGGGAACAACAATGCACCCCTCCATAACCCTAACGGCTCAGTCCCTCATGGCTTCTATAACCTGAAGCTCTATCTCCTCTCTCTACATTCTCTCTCCTCTTTTTATTCTCGTGTTTAGTCCTCTTTTTAAATAAAGAAAGTTGATAGGGATGGTTGTAGGGTAAGAAATATGAAAGTATAAAAGGATTTGACGCATATGTAGCAAGAAAAATGGGAAGGTTGATAGGGTTGATAGTGTACAGCCTTAGGACCAGACGAATACACACAAATGACCGTACAAAACCAAATAGCCGTACAACAAGCATCTGTAAATGTCATAAACAAGCAGTGTAGGATATTAAGTTAGACTCGTTCCAAAAGACTCCTACTATCCACACTAACTTGGTGTGGATAGAAATTCAGAAAACGTAATTGGCAACCACGACTCATGCCAGCTCATACTGCCATTTATATATTTTTAAAGCTATCCTTGTCTCCTACTCACTACTTGATGTAGAAATGAGAAACCCGGTCCCAAGTCTTCTACCTCCTTTGAGTGACTACACTCATCTCCATGGACCCCATATAATCCGGCGACTTCACCCTCCTTCCAACTTCCCTTTATATATGGGGTTTCTACCTTTGTCCCAAATCTGGGTTTATGGTGGAGTGGATGGTGGTGTGATGGAGAGAGAGGGGGGGGATGGCTGCGTTGCGTTGATGGAGGTGGTGTGTTTGCGAGATGAAGACAGTAAAGAGATAAACCGGTGGAATAATGGTTGTTGTACGTTGACAATGTGGGTCTTTGAGTAGAGAGAGTCTAGAAGGGAAATAACGAGTTCTTTAAAGTTTAAACTGTTAACTTTTAACAGTGTAGTAAAAAAGATAATAAGTCGTGGTTGGTAACAACGATTTATCAATGTAATTACTATTTTTTTATCCGCATCAATAGTCTACCACATTCCAAAACAACTTATAGGTATGCATCTGGAAGACCTTATGCGATAAAAAATAACTTGATGCTTTAATAGCACTATAGCAATCAAGAATTTCATTCATATTTATTTTGCTTCAAATTGAACATTTTAGTTAGTTGAAAATTAATTTAACTGGATTAAGATAATCTCATTAATTAACATAAATATGAATGAAAATATAAACATACAAACCAATTAAATTTTTTTTTGTTCCAGGGTCTAAATAAGAAAATCTGAATATATCTTCGTTTACTTTTATCTCCTACTATAAATTAAACAGAACACGGAGTCAACTTAGAATTAGTCAAATCCATATCACATTGAATGCGATTGTCAAATTCCAACCGCCGTGACAAGGACGTGTTTTAGTCTTTAGACAAGCTACCCTACGCCGCCGTGACGCTAAAGAACTCCGTCGCCGATCTCCCCAAAATGGCCGTGAATTCATTGAAACTGATTACGCCATCACCATTCGCATCGGCTTCACGCATCATCTCCGTGAGTTCTTTGTAAGACAGCGGTTGACCTAATTTAGCCATCTGACCCGCGAGTTCCGCCGCCGTGATGTAACCGTTTCCATCTTTGTCAAACGATCGAAAAACCTCCATAAGTTGGTCGTGATTTATCAGGACCTCCTCATTCAAATCTGGCAGAATCACATTCAACAATTCTTCAAACTCGATCGATCCGTTTCCATTGGAATCCATGTTGGCTAACAATGAATGGATCTGGTCACCTTGAGGCTTAAGACCAATGGATCTGAGGAGGGCGGCAAGCTCCAGATGGGTAAGACTGCCATCGGAATTCATGTCGAATCTGGCGAATATGTCTTTTAATTGTTTGACCTGGTCGGAATGAAGTTGAGCCATAACCATGGATAGATAACGATGATCAAACCGCTAGAAGAGGGAATCCTTTATCGGAGATTTAGGGTTGGTGGTTTTGAAATGAAAATGGAGGAAGATGGGATTTCGAAGAAGGTTGAAAGATTCCTGTTCAAGAATGAAGATAATTATTGGGTCGGTGGTTTCTTTTGGTTTTTTATTTTGTCTTTTTTATTATTTTGAGACACTTCGATGAAAGGATAGTTGGAAAAAAGAAATTACAAAATATGGAAATAAAATCATCTCTTCGTCCAATTTTATTGACCGACGTGTCAAGTCAATTAACATCCTAAACTCTTTTGAAGATCACAAGTCAAACCTATCTTTAAATAAACATAAAGATCATCTTAAAGCCGGATGCCACTCTACTTGACTCTGTTAGAAAATTATACTTTTATAAATAAATATTAATACGTATATATATGTTACGTATAATTAAACTTTAATGGATTACGTTTCGACCTTCGAAACAATATACAATGTGTTCAAAATGAATATTAAAAAGAAACCGGTACTCAAAATTAAGTATTTGGAATGAAATATAGAAAAAACAACTTGATAGAAAACTGGTCCCGCATAAGAGACGGAATAAGCTTCACGTAAGTTTAAAAACATTGTAACTTTATTTTCAAATGATTTTACTCTTACGCCTTGCCCACGCGTAGAGGGTGCAAAAATCTGGATTTTGAATTTGTCAAAATTGTGTGAGAGATCGCCTTGTGGACAAAAATACAGCTCCCCATTTTTGAATGCTGCCGACATTTTTTTACCCAAGTTAATTTTTTATAACAACATTGAAGGTGTTTAAATGATCTCGACCGGAATGTGAATGTTGAGTTAAGTCAAATATGAATTCGTTTAATTATTAGTTAATTACAAATTCATAATTTCAGTTACAACCTTCCCTAAAGTAAATTGAAAGACTTTGTATGACCATGCTAGTTTTTGTTGTAAGAGAACATGACTAGTCATGTTATCCTTAGATAGATTGAGAAGATCTCGATCCTTGTTTATAAAGTCAAAAAACCTTATTATATTTCACTCTTTTCTATCCATGCTTGTGCTTGAATGCCAGCGATAAAGAAAGATTTTTTTATAATACTTCTATGGACCAATATTATTGAACCAAAAAAGTTAAGAGGTTTATGTTTTGGTGATATAAACCTAAAGAATGTCACTCAACAAAGAGAAGGTATAGTTTAACAGCTGGATAAGCAGAGCTAGTTTTCACCTTCAAACTTGTTTATTTCATATATATAAACAAGGTCTCTTAAATATATTGAATACATATTGCAAGGAAGAACATTTTCAAAGACTTAATTGTTTTCTTGATAAAATGATGGAAGAAATATAAGAAGTTCCAGATAAAGAACATAACACACTCATTCTATACAAACTCTTTCAAATTTCAAGTGTTTAGCTACTCTCAGATAATTAGTGGATACACTCACCCCTTATCTTGCTCACCACCTCATAAAGGAGCCATTGGCTGTCACTAGAACTATATAACTGGTTCAATGGCTTGCTTAATAGTCTTTCACCCCTTATCTTGCCTGACGGTACTTAGTATTTAAGGTGTTTCTCAAGATCCTGGATTCAAGTCCTATTGTGGATAGGGTGTAGATTAGTGTGTGTGAGTTTTGCTGTAAAAATTTGTCTTTTATATAACCATAGGAAATGCATCAGGATTCTCACACATTCCTCCTCGCTCGGATGTGATCGATTCTTGGTGTATTTATACTATGTTTTGTCACAAATCATGTTAAATGATTTTCCGTTAATGCAAATAAATTTATCTGTGTATAGCTGGTGGATCGAAAAGCAACCTAATTATCCTTCTTCAACTGCTCACCTACATGTATAGAAGCTGATCAACTTTGTCTGTATAAAAGTAATGTGTCATTTTATCAAAAAGGCTCATACTTAAAAAATCGTAAGTGGATTTGGGACTCACTTCACTATTGGGCAAAAGACATATGAGCATAAACAACTAGTATTAGCAATTAGGCTTAATTGATTAAAATCTTAAACAACAAACTGAACTAATTGTGTCTAAATCTTTGATTCATTTGGACCAAACAACTAAAATTGAGTTCCTAAATCATTGTTTGGGTTATACTACAAAATTTGAAGGCTTAATGTAACGAACCAGGCTCGAGACGAGTAGTCTCCCAAAAAATAAAGAAGAAAACAAGAGTCTTAGAACAACTTCCTTTGTATCAATACTCAGGTAAAGCTTATAATTTATAAGGAAAAACATAACTAAGCTATAAAAGAGGGATATAGAAACATGCTGGTAACAAAACTCAACATGGACTGAAACATGATGCTAATAATATGCCTTACAACTTTTTTTTTTTAATTCTCCAATTGTGCGTATTCTTTCTTTTTTTCTAAACACGAGCATTGTCAATAATTAGACTGGCCGGTAGCACGGTTTTTTATTAAGAGGCAGTACTTACAAAAATACAAACAAATTTTGTTAAGATTTAACGCTAGTCGTGTAAATTTAAGGGGTTCCAGAGGTACCACGACCTTGGTTGTCACGTAGTGATGTGAACAACCCATCATCTTGAGGTAGACCAAGTTCATTCACCATTCCTAGGAGCCAAAGAGATTCTTACGCTTCTTCTATATATGTATTTAAAATACACTCCACCTCAATGGTTGGCATTTGAAAAGGTATGTACGTACGTTGCTATAACTTGCAAACATTAATAATACCAACTACTTGCAGAATAATATTCACAGAAAACACACATACACACACAAATTGGTTATTATAATAAGCAATTTGATGATATTGTTTATTTCATAATATATGGTTATTCTAATGGATTCACAATTTTTAATTTATTCATAGATTGAATTAAATAATTTGTAATAAATTAATTATCGACTTTTACTTATAATAATAAAATATATAAGGTGTCAGTGTAGGTGATCAGTTGGTTACAGAAGGGATGAATTTGCCAAAATGGTCACATTTTTTATTTCCACCTTATCTACTCTCCTACAATTAATATTGCCTTTGAAGCTCTTAACCCACTTTACAATTAATAATAAGTTTCTCGAAATTAATTCATTATAAATGGAGTAGCTTAGGACGCTTGTTAAACACATTACAAAGTCACTTTTCATTTAATATGAGACATTGAAAAATCCCCACAAAAAAATCTTAATCATCGGTGCGCGCGCGCACACACACAAATAAAGTTCTTTGAACGCGTTTAATTGCATGATATTTTGTTAGTTTGCTAGCACGCCTATAGGGATCTGGGTATGGTTGTTGTAGTCCAATTTCCTTTGGAATGGAGCGTTACCACCATCCTGTTTCCTTCGGTGCCATTGGAAACAGTGAAATATCGGGAAGGTGATGCCGAGACGGGAGGAGAGAGATATTTTATAGTCTGTGTTAGTGAGAGGAAGTGAATTTAAAGGGAAAAAGATGGTGGGATGAGTATTTCTTTGTTAGTGGGATGATGTTGGATGGGAGAGGAGGGATGATGGGCATTACCAACACCCTTAAAAGGGCTAAAAGCACGATCATAACACCCAAGTTGTTGATTTACAAGACACATTGGCAAATGAACTTCAACACCATCATCTCCTCTCCAGAAACTCCCAAATCCGAACTCGCCCTTAGTAGACATCTCCTCCAACACCTCTTCAATCTCCTCCATACACCCATTGAACCCATCTGGTTGAAAACTTTCTGATCGAGCTCGAAATCTCATCGAGTCTCTCGGTTTTTTAAACCCGACAACTTCTTCTGCACACTGAACCACTTTCATTCTCATCATCTTCCCACCATCACGCATTTTGTTCCTGAATTTCCTCCACATGTATTGTCTTGTTTTCTTGACCAGTTTGCAAGGAAGTTTGAGCAACACAAGCACGAGGAGTTGCAATATCAAGCATTGGCAACAACAAGATAAAACGATACAATCTGCACCGACAGCATTCCAATCTTGTTGTTCCATGGCTCGAATTTGAAGGGAAAAAGGGGAAGAGATGGGAAAAAGGAAGAACTGGAGTCATTTTCTTGTGATTAAAATGGGTTCCTTCTTTTCTTGGAAGATGGTGATAAAAATGGTGGAAACAAAGAGTAGAGTGTAAGCAAACATGTGGTGGTGTCAATAGAATAGTATGATAGCTTTTGCTCCTTGCTTCTAGTATTGGGTTTCCTTCATCCCAACTTTTGGTTGATTCTAGGACGGATCTTGTCTCCTATTTATGAAATATCTTACTATTAGCATATCATTTTGTTAATATGCCTGTCGAAAAAAACAGATACCTAAAAAACCGAACAACCCTTATAATCTAATGTAAAGTAAATAAAAGTTATGTTTCTCATCAAACTAGGTAGCATACGCACATAGCTTAAACAAAAATCTTTCATCAACAAGGGGTTTGATTTATTTGTCGTAAATAGAGTTAGATTTCATGTCCGACGAGATGACAAAGAGACAAAGACTCGTTCCAACATACAAAAGATGTGTGTCTAGATTATGTTTAGAAAATGAAGACTGCGCTTATAATAAATAAACTAAAAGAATAGATCAGGGTATCAACACCCTGTACGTATTAGTATTACTTACAGGAACCAAAAATGTGCAGCCTAGAAAAAATTGCATACTATACACTATCTACGGAAACTACTTAATGACATGTTTGAATACCTTCCCTAAAAACTAGCCATAAAAATCTGTGTTCCGGAGCTTGGCCCATGGGTCTAATCCTTGGGCAGCGAAAAGAATACAAGTATGGATATTTACCTTTCGTTACTAATAGGGGCAAAGCTACCTTGAGTAAAAAAATCTGTGCTGTAATTTTGACTGCCGAATGCCATCCTTCGAAACAGTCTAATCTCTGCAGATTGTTGTGCAGAGTTATATATTTCACTTTCTCCAACTTTCATCCCATTGCTAAGATCCTCAGTCTCCAAACTCTCGAAAGCTCTCACAATCTGAGAATTTATAAAAAAGATGAAATATTTTTACAGTCTTGACGAAAAGGATGTAACTTTGACTTTTGAGGTCTGGATTTTGAAAAATGAAGTGAACAAAAATACCTGTCCCATGCGCGGTCTTTTTGTAGCAGAGTGTCGCACACATGCCGCGGCAGCTTCAATCATGCGAAACATCTCATTTGGAACAAAGTTCATACCAAGCTTTGGGTCAACCAATGCTTTAAAGTCCTCTGTTTCAAGTGCATGACTAAGCAGTGGCCGAGCCTGAAAATCAAATTATAATTAGTTTAAGTTATTGATTAGAAATGATATATACTACTTATTCGAACTTCAACAAAAATCAAGAGGTTGTAAGATTTAGGTACAGTTTGGGCCAAGTTCGACCCTTTTGAACCATTTCAACAATTTCATTCTTAACTAAGTTTTTCAATAATGTATGTTTGATAGAAAATAGAGCCCAGATCAACCCATTTATGAATATATGGGTCAAAATTGCTACCTCTAGTGTATATTAATGGCTGCAATGTCAACCATATCAATTAGACATGAATTACAAATAATCCTCTGCCATTCCACTTTCAGATGTTCCTCTTCTTAAAATTCTTTCATAAAACCTCGAGTATGAGAACTCTTAAATTCTGATTTCTGAATCAACTACCTTGAATAAAAATCAACTACCTGTGTTTATTTAAGATGTCCAATATTATATAAATTTGGAAGTTTAAAACAATCTCTCAAGTTCGTAGACATAACATATAATCTTTACAAACAAAAGATTTTTCTCTGTGTGTGTGTTCAAAATATTACTTAAAGATACTTAAGAAGAGTCTTAGGGTTTGATCAATTTCTCGAAGAGGTTCACTTATGCACTCTAAGAGGGTACACAAGAAACAATTCAGAGGAATGGGTAGCACAGATGAATATCTTATGCATGACCAAAACTAATTGAAAAAAGACAATCAGGAAAACAAAATATCCCGTAAGAAAGTAACTAACCCACTCAACAAGACTCTCGTCTCCCAACGGTTGAGATGTATCCACAGGCTTGCGTCCAGTGATTAGTTCCAAAAGAACAACTCCAAATGAAAATACGTCAGATTTCTCGGTCAGCTTCCCACTAGAAGCATATTCAGGTGCCATGTATCTGAAAAGTAACCAATTGATTTTAAAAAATAAATTAAAAAGAGGGAGATTGGATAGTTAGAAGAGTAGCAAATTCTATGATAATCCCCTGCCCAAAAATAAAAGGAACATTTATCTGTTTAAATCCAAATTTAACCCTTTGTCCATTAATGACCATTAAAAAGTTTTGATACCATTGATGTTTGTCCAGAAGATATGTTTTATTCGTGAAGTATTTTAGATATTTGACTAGAAGTCCAGCACTCTAAACATACCCAAATGTTCCCATAACACGTGTTGTTACATGAGTGTATATATCAGCAGCTAATTTGGCAAGCCCAAAATCAGAAACCTGTGGAGTGAGGAAACAAGCAAATATTTAATCTTGAAAACAAATTTTTGAACACAAGAGTACAGAAAAACTGATAAAAGGGCATACCCGAGCTTCAAAGTTTTTATCTAATAGAATATTCGATGATTTGATATCTCGATGAATAATTCGAGGATGGCCTGTAATAAAAGTAAAAAGTGAACAAATGAAAGACGAATTATGTATAAGTTGCAAATAATTGTGAATTCAACAAATGTCCTGTTTATCAAATTATAACGTCCTAAATTTTCTTTTCATTTATATCAAAAGAATAAGGTGTGCCCATTAACTCAAGATAATGAGAAGCCCAGCACTTACAGTCTTCATGGAGATAAGCAATACCCCGTGCTGCACCAGAAGCAACTTTTACACGAGTTTGCCAATCTAAAACCATTTCTGACACTACAAAAAGTAGCCAATTACAACAAAGTTAAACAATTAGAAAAGCACTTTCAAGTAAAATGGAATGTGGTTAATCAGATTTAAAAAAGAGAAAGAAGGTAAAAGTAAATTACCATGAAGGTGGAAGTAAAGTGTGTTATTAGGGACATATTCGTAAACAAGCAACCTCTTGTTCTCAGAGATACAGTAACCAACAAGTGAAACCAAATGACGATGATGTATTCGACTGATAATTTCCACCTCAGCACTGAACTCACGTTCCCCTTGTCCACCTCCAATCTTTAGCTCCTTTACTGCTACTTCTGTCCCATCAGTTAGGTATCCTTTGTAAACAGAACCAAATCCGCCTGAACCTAAGAGATTTTGAGCTGAGAACCCATTTGTAGCCTCGGAAAGATCTTCATAACTAAACTTTGACCTTGAATTCCCTAATCCACCAGCCTCATGTGGACTGTACACGAAGTCATTGGCTGAGACATTTCCAGTCCCAACTGCTGATGTTTGTATCTTGAGTAAACCCGAATCTGTCACAAAGCATAAACCTGTTTTAAACTCCAGCAAATGCCCAGTTCATCATGCTAAATTGGACTTAAATTGATAGTAAGCAGAAGGATCAATAATTGTTATAATTTACCTGACCGAGGTGAATTGCCCATTGAGGATGGCAACTCATAGCGTCCATTGTGTCCTGCAACCTTTTTCTTTCGCTTGATCACACACCATGAAACTCCTATGATGAGTGTAAGCAGCACAAGGCCTAATACTACAGCAATTGCAGCTATACCTCCAGTACCGATACCTCCATTGCTGGATGGTGTGTTGGGACTTGAATCGTTGTTATTTGGGTTCCCGGGGGGAGATATTGAGACTGCTGAAGGTGAAGGAGGTGATCGTCTTAGAGGAGGAGGGGAGGCTACTATTATTGGCGGCGACGATGAATTTCTAGACGGGGGTGGAGTAGGGGGAACAATTATTACTGGTGGCGGTGATGACGAATTTGTAGCAGGCCCAGGGGATGGCTGGTTACGTGAAGGTGGAGGAGGGCTAGATAGTGGTGGAGGTGTACTTGGCGGCACTAATGATGATGGCGGAGGTGGAGGTGGAGTAGATGGTGAGTCCCTTGGTGGAAGTGATGACGGGGGAGGTGAAGTAGCCGGTGGATTAGATGGTGGTGGGGGTGGGGATCTAGAGGGAGACGGTGTTGATGGTTGTGGTGGTGGTGGTGGGGAACTAGTTGGAGGGTTAGATGATGGTGGTGGTGGTGGAGAGCTAGTTGGAGGGTTAGATAATGGCGGAGGTGGAGACCTACTTGGTGGAGGAGTTGATGCTGGCGGTGGAGAATTGGCAGGTGGAGTGGGTGATGATGGCGGTGGAGAGTTAGCGGGTGGAATGGGTGATGATGGGGGTGGGGAATCTGTTGGTGGAGGTGAAGATATGGGTGGTCTTGATGGAGGTGGGACAATAGCTGGTGGAGGATTAGTAGAAGGAGGAGGTGATGCCGGTGGTGGAGATAAATCTTGTGGGGATGATGAAGGTGGTGAGGATGGAGGAGGGGTGGATGTTGAAGGTGGTGATTCAGATGTTGGGGATGAAGTAGAAGGTGGGGTGGAGGTGGGTGCTGAAGGAAACAACGGCGGCGACAATGGAGCATCGCTGACAGGTGGAGAATTGGGCGACGGTGAAAAGCTTGCCATTCATAATACAAAAATCAAAACTACGAATTAATCTAGGCTGCAATCGTGAAATTTCTCAAACAAGAACTACTCATATCCCAAAATGTTGAGGCTTCTAGATCTCAAGTTCATCAATTTCAAGTCTTGAAGGCAAAACTAAAAGGAGTCTATAAAAAAACACTACACTCTCAGCGACAAATCATCAAACACCTTGGGTGCAAAATTTATAATACTTCAATCAAAGCTACAGGAGGAGAGGGAACAAACCCAAATTCAATTTACAAGATTTAATCAGCAACCCAGATCACAAAATCAAGAAATGACATGTTACCTTAATTAACCCTTGTATTTGAAGACTTGAAGAGTTGCCTGGAATGATCAACTGAAGAAACACGGTTTCATTCATTCATCGGATCTCAAAATCCAAACACAAGTGACAAAATCACTGCGCTACAAGTGTTTAATACTGTTAGGTAAGTCGTAGAGAAGGGTAATAATTAGGGGATTCTTGATTTTGTATTTGTGAACTGTGAGCAATAATAATAACCCATGAATAGGAAATCAAGGTGATTGCTTGAAATAAACTTCAAAATCAGGAAACGGTGGGGACATGCACACGCAGCGTGGCCAAAATGTCAGCGTCGAATAATCAAACCAAATCAAACCGTTTTTTGAATAATTCTTCAAGACCATATTAACTTCTATAACGTAGCGTTTACACTTTTTTTTATTTCTAAAATATGTCGGTTTTGTTAAAAAGATTTTTTTTTTTTTGTCCAAAAGAATTTCATTTGTCTTAATTTGGTCCCTGTATTATATGATCATATAAAGTATTTCCGCAAAAAGTAATTAATGAAAACTGAAAAACGGACGTGGAATTTAAAGTAACAGAGAAGTTTAATCGAGAACGATAAGAACAATATTAAGTTATTAACATTATTATTATATGTTATTGATTTTCTTTTAGATAAAAAGTAAAATATTTAAGTTGGCAAAATTTTGGTAACTTTTTACATTTATGTATATAAATTTCTTCTTTCTAAATTTTTTAATAAATTATATTGTTGTTCGCTCGGCTGATGTATATTCTAGCTCTAAATGTCATATATTCGTCTAGTGCACCTTTATTAATTTCACTACGAATTAGATCCAATTTGAAAAACAAATACAATGAATTAACCAATTAGCTTTGATATTTTAACCTTGATATTAACTTTAAAAGTGTATCGAACATAATTGAAATATTGTAAAAAATATGAAAAGTTTTGTAAAAAATGTGAAAATATGAAAATTTTAATATATTAACCATATCTTTATATGTGTCTAATTTAATAGTTCATGTGATGCCTAAAATAATTGTAAAAAATGTGAAAATTACATTTAGCTTGTTATATATTTAAGGAGAACTTAAAGACACATAAAATATTCGACATAAGATATAACCCCACTAGATAGAACATAAAAAAGAAATTAAAAATATATTACAATTACTTAATTATAAAAATGGAAATCAAAATTAAATTCTAAAATGGTTTTTTATGCATTTTGTTATGAAGAAAAACAAATGATAAATATATAAACAAATTCCAATTATAGGTATATTTTGAATGTATTAGCGAGGTCTTCATGATCTAACTATTTAGAAGAAATATTTTATATATTTTGTTAATTATTTTACTATAAAAACAAAACATTATAGATGATATAGAAATATGTTTTATAATAAGACACTGAAAATTTTATAATTGTTATATGAAATGAAAAATAGCATAAAACCAAAGCTTTCAATTGTTTACAACAAGTACAAAATATTCTTTTGACTCGTGATTAGAGAATAAATTCATTAAGAGAGTGTATATATATAATATAAAATTATATATAAACGACTAATTAACAAAACAACAAATATCATTGATGTTGTCAAATTATTATTTTAATATGTTATATATCTATATTTTATGTTTTATTTGTAAGGACTCCATGAAAAACTATTTAATTATTGTTTTACGCGTCGATATTTTATTTAACTATTTAATTTGTAAGGACTCTATGGAAAAACTATTTAATTAGTTTAATGACCGGTAAACTTCAATTTTGTTTTTAGTGATTTTCATGGGAAGTTCTTCGTTTTCCCTTAAATTTTTACACTAAAACAAAGTAACGCGACAAGGCAGAGAGCACTACGAACAATAAAAAACAAACACCGAAAAAGAACAATACATAAACACTAGAACTTTCAAGTATGCTGTAAAATTCGAAAGGATATGAAATCCAAACATTCCAATAAAAATCTATTCGGTTATTCTACCGCTAATCTAAAGGAATGTCAATCTTTGAATTGATGAGAAAATGTCTACATCACGAGTCAAATCAGAAAACGAAGACGAGTGAAGTGTCTTGTTCCTCTCATTCCAAAGGTGAGTAACTCGGGTTAGGTGAAAAGTTACTAAGTGTTAGGTAGCTCTTATATGCAGGGGCAGACTCGGAATTTGAAATTGGTGGTAGCACAGTCTCGAAAAAGTCAGAATTTACACTACGCGAGATCGAAATTTACACTACGCGAATAAAATTGGCTGGTGTCTCGTGCCACCACCGGTTTGTGCTTGGGTCCGCCCTTGCTTATGTGATACTACCCTTGTCACCCTATATTACTAGGTTTAGCCTTAGGCTTTGTTTAAGTATTTTGTTTGAAGTTTACTTGTTTTTGTGGTAGACTTGCTAGTGTTGAATTATATCGATAGGCACCATATATAAGAGATGATCAATTTGAGGTTTTGCCTTTGGATAGTGATGAAATGTTCCTTGAAACCTCTTATTTTGAGGTGGCTACTCCTTCTTAGTCCTGATTCGGTTCCTATGTGGATGATTCTTGTTTTTATTAAAGAAGAGGAGCTTACTATGTTACTCTAATTGGTCATTTGGGTTCAAGAGTTAGAAAATCAACTGAAGAAGAGTATGGAGTCTAAATTGTGTAAGTGTGACAGCTGAGCCTTGATGACGAGTGAATGAAGAATAATAAGTCTTGCACGTGTTATGGGAAACATGACTACCAGCCTTTACACAATATGATTAAATAAGAGGTTTGCTTCACTTGTTCAAGGAGGGAGGTGCTTGTGAATCCGTGAAAGTGGGTGAAAGATAGTGTGTTAGTGTGCTACAAAGAAGTCGATCCATGTTTGGGCTTGGCTACATTAGGCTAAGTTCGAGCTCGACCCGATAACTTGAAGAGCATTCATGATGCAAGCTCGAACTCGACTCAAGGAGAATTCAAGACCGGCTCGAGCTCAACTTGAAAAGCTATAAATTTTATTTAAAAACTTTTTCAACAACCAAACTTATTCCAAATATATGATAAAGTATATTAAATAATAAAATAAATTCCACTATGCAGAAAAATTATAACAAAACTTGACATAAGCGAAAAATGATTTTTACATAAGTATAACCCCAATAAAACTCATCAATAGTAACATCTATTTGACTCGGGCCATATCCCCACCATAGCTATCAACACTAGCTGCTACATTCCCCGCCATAACTATCAACTCCAGCAACTACCACCTTCTCCGCCACCCAAACACCTCCAGCAAACCGAGAACATTTGACACCCTAATCATTTCCTGTGTCATAAAATGGAACCAAAATGAATAATCATACCTAAAATCGAACACAAAATGGAATAATCAAACCTAAATATCACAATTCAACACAAAATGGAATCCAAAATCAAAACTGAACCTAAAACCTTAGGCTGCCAATATACCTCCGGCATTTGACATCCAAACACACGCACAATCATAGCCACAATCGGAACACACACGTACAATCACCACAAATTGAACCAAAAACCCTAAACACACAGAGATGGAATCAAAACTAAGATAGAAAAGAAATCGACAACATAACCTCAAATCCTCAAAATTGATGATAAAACAGATCATCGTGGTGTGGTGGTGAGGGTCGATGAGTCGAACAAATACCAATTTAGCATCGATCGAACAAATTAAGCTCTAGAGTCAATAGAAGAAATTGAGCTCAAGATCGATTGAACAAATTAACTCGCATGTGTAGTGAAGGCAATCATGGTGCTAGTGTTGGTGTGTCGAAGGCAGCCGACGTTAGGCTAAAGGAGAGAGGTTGTCAGTGATAAGAGATTTAACGAAGAGGAACTATTAATGAAAGAGAGATTTGATAGGATTTTAAATACTTTCAAATAATATAAAAATGAATTAAGAATTAAAAAATATAGATTAAATTACATAAAGAGTAAATAAATAAATAAAAGTAATAGGACTAGGGCGTTTTAGTCATTTCAAGATTGAAAGAGACCAAAAGTGTAATGAAGTCGGGTCGATAGGGACTAAATTGTAACTTTTCGGATGCAAAGACCAAACCCATAATTTTTAACAAACCACAGGGAACAAAAATGAAATTTACTCTATATTATTTATTATTGAATGTATTTAGAGAACAGATAAAAGATAAAAAGAATCAAATATGTCATTTATCTCTCCTTTATTTACTCACTCTCTCCCTCGCTCTTTCTTTATGCTACAACACACCCGCCACACACCATCACCTCCACGACCGTCATCACCCACTACCATCATCTCCACAATGATCATCACCCACTACCATCACCTTCATCATCCATTGCCACCTTTATCACCCAACACTCTTTCTTTCTTTCCTCCTTCCATCACCCACCACCACCACCACCCCTCCATATTCAACCATCACCAAGAACATTCGGTCAAACAATCAGAAGAAACAAAATTGGAAAAACCCTAAATCAACATCTCTTAATATTGAAATCCCTAGGTCTACACAAGAAAACCTATTGGAAGAGCCACCACCGTCATCCACGGGATGTGTATGTGCATTTATGGTTTTCCAGATATGTGTATAGCTGCAAGAGGTGCCCGAACATATGCATATATGCACATTTTTTAGAGATGTGTGTGTGTGTTAAGACACGTTTTTTAGAAATGTGTGCGCGCACACCTTTTTTAGAGATGTGCGTGTTCATTTTTCAACTAGATGTTGGGATTCAGACGTTGCAGGGAGTGGCCACAGATTTGGAAGGTGGCATTCAAAGTGGTTGGAGGTGGTCGGTCATGAGGAATGATCATGATAAAGGTGGTGGTACGTTGGTGGAGGTGGTGGTGGATGGCGGTGGTGTTGTAGTAGAGAAAGAGTGAGGTAAATAATAGAGAGTGTGAGAGATATATTTAAATGTGATTTTCTTTTTTTTAATTAATATTAAACAATATTTAAAATTTTATTAAAATTAAAGAGAAATTGATAGCGCAATGGTATTTTGGTATTTTAGTTTGACCATGAACCAAAGTCGTAAGAGCTTTGAACATTTAGGGACAAAAACTGTAAAAATGAAAAGTTAAGGATCAAAACCGTAAAAACCATCAAATTACATAAACCAAAAATAAAATTTACTCTTAAATTATAT
>JAUEJL010058772.1:0-18939 GCA_032274825.1 Drosophyllum lusitanicum | reverse complement strand
ATAAATAATTAAAAAAATTAATTAATATAAAACCGGGTCAACCCGGGTTAAAATTGACCGGTTCGACCGGTTCAACCTCTAATCCGGCCGGGTCGCTCCGGGCCGCAAAATGCCAAAAAACCGGGATACATTGACCCGGTCTTGTGGCCGGGTCCCGGGTCAACCGGTTCGACCCAGGTTTTAAAACATTGATTTAATTTCTTCATCGTATTATTTTGTAGACATGTCTGAAAAATTCAAAGCAAAATAAAGTCGGGACGAGTGAAGTCAGGGAACAACTAAAAAGTTGCAATATTTATGTTTAGATAAACGATAATATTAATTTTTATAAATTATAATTTTAAAAAACTATGGTTAATTTGTTTGGAAATGATCATGTAAATACGTATTTTCCTACATTTGATGCTTATATTTCCGGTCCTAGCTAGTGTTGATATGAATCAAATTTCTTCTAATCTTTCTTGATTGAATCATGTTTATATTTTTGTAATAGTTGCCTTGTACCATGTTGTTTGGTCCTACGTTTCTTAACCTAATCATGTTTTAACTATGTATGTTTCTTAATTATGTATCGGAATTATGTTTATTAATCATATATGTTTTTTGATCGAATTATGTTGCTACAAAACTACATTATGTATGTTTGTTTTATTTAATAATTGTTTGACATCGTGATTGTATTTTATGTACTAAGATACATCAAATGAAATTAGCATTAATTAATTAGATTTTCTATACTAATTTATGTTTGATCCCTCGCTCAAACCTCATCTAGATCAAGAAATGGTTTCATTATTAAAGGGTCTTTGACCTAACAATATTAATGTGTGACTAAGGTGTCCCACACTTTTAGAGGTTGAAAGTTTAAGTTCTGTTAAGAACATAAAGTTTAGATTAGATGAGTGTATATGGTTGCAATTAAAAAGAAAAGGAAAAAAGAAATGGTTTTTTTGGCTTCTGAATATTTACCAGCCCTTCAATTCAATGGGCAATAAATTCACAACTTATACATAAATTCGCTAGTGTTTAGTACCTATTACAAGTTTTATGGCTCATCATATTTGGCAGGTACCCATCCCCATCTCACTCTTTATATTCCCTTCAATTTTTTATAAAACAAATTTTGTTTTTCTCAAAATTCAGATTTAAAAATTGAATTTATAAAGATAATCGTTTTTAAGTAAGCGATCTCGCGTTAAAATAACTTATTTTATTCCAAGTATATATGAAAACTTTCTTTTGAGGTTAACTCATTTTACGAGGTCTCTTACTGGCCGATCGATCAATAATAAAGTAGTAATTCATGTAAGCATAAGTCATGGATCTGCAAAAGGCCGGGTTTCCAGATTAATTCGATCATTACACATGTAAACCACATCGCTCTGTTAATCATGTGATTTTCTTTTTTCCAATTTATTTTATTATTTGATTTGATGATTTGATTTCTGATTTAGAAATGAATAGTAAAAAATCACACGGGTCTACGTCTTCTATTAACCTGTAATCACGGACAAAAAATGGCGTTACCTTTGAAATGACGAAATTGCCCAAAAGAAACAAATAACAAATAACGTATTATTAATTATTCAATTCGAGATGAGGGTGATACACGTAATTTGCAAGTTCTGGCCTGACACTCGTGAAAACAATAATGTGGAGCACCAAACATGTTTCAACTGCTACTCTCAGATACTCAATTATTTTTCATTTAATTTTATATATCACCACTGCCTCCTGCTCAAATTATTGCTGCTTGCAGGTCTCTCTATGCATCTTAGATTTTTTATTTATTTTTTTTATTTTTCTCTGAACTATAAATTTTGTTTACAGTAAAACTAGAACCCATAAATATAAGAGACATTTTGAAACCGCTAAACTACAAGTCATATAAGATATCAAATCTCTTTCTATAAGAAAATATTAATTACTTAACGAATAATAACGAAGAAGTTTATGGTTTTTATAGACAAGGAAGCGTAGGCTGGACTAAACCTAGAGCCCATCGGCAATTCGGCATAACCGGAACCTATTAAGAAAATATATCGTAATTTACTCTTAATACTATACGCGGTCACAAGCAAAGAGCGAGAGATGACATGTAATTTGGACTTCAAGAAACAAAAACCATAGTGTAGACAATGGTTTGCTAACTATGTTTGCAATTTGATCGTAAGAATCTATAGCTTTCCTGTAGAATTAAATTTTCTTATGAACAAGATTGTTAGTAATTTTAATGTAATACTAAAGAATTTTCACGCATGAGTTCGGTGTACGTGGTATGTATACTTACAGTCATTTTGGTTTACAAGTATGAACCTAATTAAGAAATTGATAATAGCACCTAATTAACAGACTGGAGACCAGATGTGTTGCAAGAAACAAAAGTCAACCTTTGAGAGTTGACTAGATTGGATTATTGTTGTTGGTTTCCTAGCTGGCACATGCCAGCAGCACTTCAAAATTTTCTTCTCTTTTATTCTCATTAATAATCATACATGCCCTTTTAACTATTCCAGGCTCCCATACCCATATACATCTTTAATTTCCCATTGAATTCTCTCCATTTCTCTTCTAAGTTCTACAAAACCAGTAAATTTACTTCCAGATGACATCATAAAAACAGTAGGAAGCCAAAAGCAGTTTTGGATACACAATTTGGTGTCTCTTTAATTTCTTCTTTCAGCTGGTTTCTTAGAAGTTGTTTTTTGCAGGTTATAGTTGTGGGTCATAGAGCATTTAAGTTGGGTGCAAAAAACCCTCCATTTTGGTTTAATTTTGGATAGAATTAAAGCTATCAAATGCAGACTCCAAAAACAAGGTACCCCCACACCCTTCATTTGTTACCATTTATAGATGTTGAAGAAGTTAGAATGTTGGTACTTGGTAGTGTTATTTATATTTGTTTGAATAATTTTTGAGTGATCGTGGCAGCACAAAGAGCTCATCGGGATCGGAAAGTGGCCGGAGAATATCTACTCGACCGGTTGCTTTAGAAACTACCAAAAGGAGTTCGGGTCGGGTTGTTCGCCAACTCAAGACAAGTGGTCTTGAACCCAGTTCATCTACGAGTCAGCCAAGTATTAAAACACCAAAAACTTCAAGTCCTAAATTCATTGATCGTGTCTCACCAAGAGGCCCCGTTACTGAGGTATATTATACGCAAATTCTTTAGTCACCACCAGTTAACATAATTTACTTCAATTTCTTTTACCAAGCATAAGAAAATATTTAATCTTTTATTAATAATATTATAAATTAGTTCCATGTTTTTGATCTGTGGGTACCACCATCTTGATGTTTCACTAGATCATGAAATGGGTTTTCATTTGCATCTAGATCAAGTTATAATGGGCCTTGTGAGACCCATGAAGACAAGTTTCTTTTCACACCAAATGAATATGGGTTGGGTAGAAGTTTTAATTTACCAAAACAAATGGGCCCATATGGGTTTATTTTCAACATGGAAGGCTGGAAGCTATTCCCATTTATTTGACTAATATTGAGGTGGTAAATCAAGTATTCCACGATAAAAAGACATATATGAGGGTTTGATTCATGGATTCCATGTCCGATTTTGGTATTCAAAATTCTTGTTCTAGACTTCTAAGACCACGTGCATCCATCCCCCTTCTTACCTTTGCCACGTCAGTGCCACGTCATTTTTCTCTTCCATCCTCCTTCATTCCACTGACCCTCACATCCATCCTCTTTAATCATTCCCTATTTAAATAAATAAATAAATAAATGTAGAGAGAGATAGAGAGAAGGAGGAAATCAGCGTGAGTTTCAACCCGTTGAAACCCTCACTTAAGAGTTTGGGTGGTTGGGGCGGAACCCAGTCACGCACTCACGCTCCATCCAGCGGGATGGATGCGCCCGACCTAATGAGACCTATGATAAAATCTTTCTTTTCACACCATATGTGAACAAACCAAAAGTGAGATCTTACCAAAACAAATTGGATCTTAGTTAGGAAAAAATCGTTGAAGTTTGGTATTCAAAGTTCATTTTTAATCTTTTTCTTTCTTTTGGTGGATCATGACACGACTATGTTGTGGTATAAATGTTGACTGAAGATTGTTAACATTTGTATATTTTGTTTGAAGCTACAGAAGAATCGTTTGGGAAGAATTACTGAACTCGAAACTCAGGTTAGTCAACTTGAGGATGCTTTAAGGACGGTTAAAGATCAACTAATTCTGTCAGAATCATGGAAAAAACAAGCCAAACTAGACGCCGAAGAGTCAAGAATGGAGCTTTTAGCCATTACTTTAAAGCTCGAAGAGTCTCAAAATCTCTTAGCTCAATCTTCTTTGAATCAAGAAGTGCATGTAAGGCCCTTTTTTTACAATTATATTCACAACTTCTTAACATAGCATTTTCCTTTTTGGAAAATTTTGAAGCTGAATTACCATTTAGCCTTATTAGAATCATTACATGAGCAAACACAAGTTCGAAAATACTTTAGTTTGTATGGATACTCGTATGTAGAACTTTTTTGCGATTAATTTGCTAATAATCCCACAAAAGTCGCAATTTTTATTTAGAAAGAGTTCAAGTAAACAAAAACTGTAACACTTTAAAGGTTCGAATATTGTAAGTAGTAAAATAAAAGGATAAGACTACAATCGCGTTACAAGTCCTAAATAATAAAGTTTTTAAGATGGAGATCGACCCGTTTGAACAGTTTCTTTAGCTAAAATTTTGACCTTTATCCATTTGACTTGTATGAGTATCCATACACAGAGTAAGAGATGTGACATATTACTTCAAGTTACATGTTAGGTTTCGCCTTGTGTAATGATTAAAATGATTTAAGAATGAAAATCTAACTTCAAGAATATCTAGGATCCAAACTCCACCAATTCACCTGCATTGGCTGCTGCCTTACATGAGATTGACCAGCTAAGAGTCAATCTCAACACAACAAGCGAATCTGAAGCCATACAAACTAAGCTAGCAGAATCAGCATACACAGAGATCCATTTCTTGAGAGAAAACATGGCAGAAACGCTTTCACACATGGAGGAAATGAAGAACCAACTTGAAGATTGCAAAATATCAGAGTCTCAAGCCCAAGCTTTAGCAGGTGAAACTTTATTACAACTTGAAACAGCCAAAAAGACCATGGAGTCACTCAAATTAAGCAATGGTGATTATGATGCCATAGTTTTGGAGTTAGAAAAATCACGGGCACGTGTAAGTTCGTTAGAAGGGATTATCGAAAAAATGAAAACAGCAGACGAAGATTTGAAATCTGCTGATGAAAGGTTTCATGAAGAAGATTCTCATCACACATTGGAGATTACTGCTGAATTGAAGAAATCAAAAGCAGAAATTGAGGAGCTGAAAGCAAATCTTATGGATAAAGAGACTGAATTGCAATGTGTTATTGAGGAGAACGATGATCTGAACACGAAACTGGCGAATTTGATCTTGGGTTCACAAGAAAACAAGCTGGAAACCGAGTCAAAACTAGAAGTCAACGGTTTAAAGTCAAAGTTGACAAGTCTGGAAACAGAATTACGTGAAAAGTCAAATGAAAATGAGAAACTCAAACAAGATTTTAACAGTTTAAAGTCAAAATTAACGATTCTGGAGACGAGAATAATTGAAAAGTCAGATGAAAATGAGAAGCTTAAACAGGAAATGAAGAAAAAGGACGGTGTCACTGAGGAAGTGAAGAAGAGTAAATGTGAAATAGAGGAAGAGTTGCAAAGGCTGAAAGTGCAGATGGGTCAGTGGCGGAAGGCAGCAGAGGCGGCAACCGCCATGCTTTGTGATGAAGACAATGGTGGAATGGTGGTGGAGAGAACATGGTCAATGGGTCATTACAGCCCCAGGGCCAGAAGAAGGAGGAACATAGGTGGTTCACCTTGCAGTAGCATGGACATTGATGATGATAATGTTGATGATGATGATGAGGAGTTCTTGAAGAGGAAAAATGGTAGCAATATGCTTAAAAGGATTGGGGTGTTATGGAAGAAGCCACAAAGTAAATGATCATGATATGATTGGAGATAACAGTTGAATTTGACATGCAATTTTCTGAGTTTAAATATGATCAGTTGTTTATTGTTCCTTATGTAACAAACATTGTCATTTTTTACAAATACATAAAATCATATTTTGTAATTTTTTGTTATTTTCAATTGAAGGACTTGGATTCTTTTGCTCTTTGTATTTTCTATAGCGGTAAATTTGTTGTTTTCCAAAAAAAGGTAGAAAACCAACTCACGCGATTTCAAATGAAGTATGTAGAAGGAACTTGAAAAATATTTATGTAAGAAATATCTAGAGATGTCTAAAAATATCTAGCTACTAAATTAATTATTATTATCCATAAAATATCGACAACGTAAAACATTCTATGGACTACTATAAATAGGTGTAGGCATCTGTGATTATAAACAAGCAAAGCTAAAGATATCAAACACCTTCTACAAATTTACTACTCTTCAAAGTGTTCTCTTTACATCTATATGAAAACATATCCAACACTACAAGCCTAATTGCCTTAAAAGACTCCTCAATTTTACAAAGCATAAAAAATATCCTCATAATGTATGAGCGAAAACTCAAAATTATCTAATCTACTAACATTAACAATACTACTCCTAAAATTTTATAATTTAATATTAGTTACATCATTCTAAACACACATTTGCTAGGTTGAAACCCATCTCCAACCCCTTTTTTTTCTTTAGACCCGACCCGACCCACCAAAAACAGTATGAAGTCGGGTTTCTCCAACACTTTTCCTTGTATTCGGCCCCCTTCCGCATGACCCTATTTTAATTAATGTTCAAATCTTTTAATTGCTTCCTTACACCCGATTCATGTGCAGCCCAACAGAATAAAGCCCAGCCGACTTTTTTGTTTTTTAAAATAATAGTTTAGCCTAACTCTTCGATCTTCATCATTTGATTCTCTTTTTCTTCGTTTTTTCACCATTTTTATCGGTTCATGTATTCTTCTCTTCAAAGTCCTAAAACACATATTTTAACAAATTAATCTATAATTAACCTAGTTTATGATAAAAAATGTATTCATAGAATAAGAATAAGAGTTTTGTTCAATAAAGTCCATATAAAAACATAGTCTTAAATTTAAAATTTTAAAATTTTAAAAACATTATTAAAAATTTACAAAACATTATCTCCTTAATTTATTTATATGTATATTCCTAAAATGCCCTTTCTTTAAACTAAGTAAAGAACCCTGCATCCCTGCTACTTGTTTCAACTATAATCAGTGAGAAACCTTCATCAATATTAAACCACTAAGACTTTTGAACCTTCATATATCAGCAAACTTCAAAATTTATTCAACTAACAGCAAACCAACAATATCCAAACAAAAATTCTTCAACAAATTCAAACATCAGGCACCATCAACAGCAAAAACCAATTCAATCAACCTTGGATAAGTTATAAAGTAAACCGTAACAAAAAATCAGCTTGAATTGAAGAATTAGGGATTGATTTCCACTGTAGAAAAGCAAAAAGTCCATCGATTGCAACTCAAGTAAAATTTTGATTTTTATTAACTTTGGCCCTGCTATGAACAGGGGAATCCATATACAATCGCGTAAACCCTGGATCGAACACTAGAATAGGGGAATCCATATACAATCACATAAACCCTAAATCGCAAGGTTATGAACCCTAAACTCAAGCATATGTGAATAGATGAATCGAAACCACTTTAACCCAAAATTGGAACCTGTTAGTCAAAAACTCAACCAGATCTGTGAACAACACTCGATGAAGATCAAAAAACATGGAATAGTCGTCGTGAAATCTGGAACATTTGAATAAGTTTTCGTGAAATCTGGAACAGTAGTTTGTTTTTGTGAAATTTGGAGCGACCATGGAACATGTGCAGTTGAACACAAATATGAATCTTTGTTTTCTTTAAATCGAACACGTGTAGGAGATGAAAATTTCCTGGGTAGGTGTTCGCTTTATTATTATTATTAATTAATTATTATTATGTTTATTTTCAATTATCTATAAACAAGAAAAAAACAAGTCATCAGCCACATCACACTGCACCTCAACCAAAACCTGTGCGGCTGTGCCACATCATCATGTAACTTACTATATCAGGTTGAATACATAAAATGGTAGATTTAGTAAGTTTGATACATTAAATGGTAGATTTAAAAGTTGGGTACATACAATAGCAAAAGGTGACAAGTAGGATACATTTTCAGGAACTAAACCCTAAAATCAATGAGTTGATGGTTTTGACCATTTTAAGCAATTACCAAAAGACCAGTTCAACTGTACACCAAATAATTCATAAAATATAAAAGCTACATAAGTTATCCTACCCGTATTCTGAAGCTGTGAAGTCATCCCTCCAATTTTTGTAGATAAACAGTTCTTTAAAAGAAAAAATTGTATTAGTTCATGAATTGAATTAAAAAGACATTATATTCATTTAGTAAAATTTGCAACCCTTTCCCACTATGTAGTTTTTGTTTTTGACTCCCCTACTGTTTCTAAGAGTCCTTATCTTTCTTGTGTGGCTATGGATGAAAGTATTCATATAATCAAATAAACACTGTCATAGATTGAACTTTGTAATCAATTTGTAAATTGTGCTTTTATGATGCAGTTTTGCTGAACGAATTCTTCCCCAAATTCACATCGAAAATTATTACGGTGACGCCTTTGATTGGGGTTCTCCTTACAACCCTTCTTTGTGCAAGCCCGGTTAGTTCACTCCATTCAATGTGCTCTTCAATAGCTTCTAACTTAAATACCCGACTAATTGTATCTTTGAACTGATTATTAGATTATTGCGACATAAAACTGCAATAGTAAGTTATTAATCTTGGATAAACAGTCAAATAGTCAGTTCTACAACAGAACTGATTACTAAATGAAGTTACCTACTTACCTAATTTCAATTAAGTTTTATTCTACAAAGCTACAATTGTGGAGACTTCCACTCTCGAATCATAAGATGTTTCTCTCTCTCTCTCTCTCTCTCATCTTTTACAAAAGGTTTCTTAAATAACTATATTTTGTCAAACACGTTTGATTATATGGTTATTACAACTTCAAACAAGAAGCCACACCCAAACATATCTTTTACAAACTGTTTCTATTACAGCTAATTATTCTGATTCTTATTCTTTCAAAACACACATCCAAACACCCCGTAAAAAACATGTGTGCTTTTCATGGGTGTGACATTGCCTTTACTTATCAACGCATATATATTGTTTTGCCGTGTCTGAAAGTTTTGAACTATTTTCAGAAATTTTGAATCTTGTAATCAAAGTATACATGTATCAGTCTAACAATCACTTATCTTTTTCTTGTACTATCTTTTCATCTTTGCTTTTAGATTGGGCAAGTTGCAGATGTTTTGAAAACACAAGGTGCACAATTGCTACTTCCAGTGGCCGTCCTGCATGGGGCGGCATTTTTTATCGGTTACGCGATTTCTAAATTATCATTTGGTGAATCCACATCTCGTACCATCTCCATAGAATGCGGGATGCAGGTACTATCCTTCTCCACTCCTTTTGCCCATTTCATTATGTTTCCCATCTTCTAGAGGTTGGCAATATGGTCAGATCAACAGTTAGACGGATAAATTTAGTAACACCGGATTGACCCGCAAACACTTTTTATCTGTTTTTTTATCTGTATAAATAACTAACGTGTCGGTTATTATTATGAAAATGATTTAATCAAAATAATAATATTTTTTTAGAAGTAAACGATTTAGGATACACTTTAACGACTTTTGAACATTTTCTGTTTTAGTTATACGTTTCTTTTACATGTTAGAGATTAAACCTAACCCAAATCAACCCATTTATAAGTAAATGGGTCGAAATTGTCATCTCTGCTATCTTCTAACAAATAAATATAACCATTTGTTGCCCCGTTTATGTGTTCACTGAACCTATGCAGAGCTCGGCCCTGGGTTTTCTGCTTGCTCAAAAACATTTCACAAACCCTCTTGTAGCCGTACCCTCTGCTGTTAGTGTCGTTTGCATGGCGGTATGAACCTTTCCTCTTACCCAAAAACGTTAAACAGTGTTTTTATTACTACTGCTACAATTATTATTATTATTATTATTATTATAAATATTAGTAAAAGAATGTAATAACTTGCTATATGATGAACCCAGCTTGGTGGAAGTGCTTTAGCTGTGTATTGGAGGAACCAGCCAATTCCTGTTGATGACAAAGATGATTTCAAGGAGTAAAAAACTTGTAGCTTTGTGTTTTCTTGCATTCAGTATGAGAAAAAAATGCCAGACTTAGGTGATTTTGTACTTGGTGTTGTAATACATTCAGGAAGATTAGGGATTTTGATAGACAATCTCGTTGTATTGGATCGATGAAAGTGTCTTAAAAGTTCATTCTTACAGTACTCGTAATAACGATTGTTATCGATGATGGTTACGTCAGCATTACTAACTAAATACTTGAAATATTCTATAAAAAAAAATCTTAATATCTTAATTTTTAACTAACTAGAGAATAGAGATTACCATTTTCCTCTCGTATTAATTCAAATAGAAGCCATTAATAATAGAGAGTATTTAGATGTTTGGGAGAAATTAACCGAACCTTGTATGAGAAAAATCTTTCAAGAATTCAAATCGATGCAGATTAAATTAGAACATTATAAATATTAAAAATCAAATGGAATAATAATAATTCTTTTGGATGACTCATTCAATCGAGATAAATTAGAAAAATAATAATTTCCTATATTACAACATCTCTTAGGATTCATCTAGTCATCAGAATGTAGTTTATAGTGAAACCATCCACAACGCACCATACAAACAATGTCAAGTCCTCTAAATAGGAAATTAGTTACCTATACTAGTTCCAATTAAAAACCTAACCTTCCTCCAAATTAACTAAAAAAACTAAACAAAAACCTTTTTGACATTACCCATCTATCTATAACTATATATAAAAAGCTTATAATTTTACCTATTATGTCGACCTCAATCAACCAATCAAAACCTTCAATTTCAAAACCAGAAAGATGCGAATCCCCTAAATTGAATTCAAGTTTAAATCAATTGAGAGGGGGCTGAAGGTGGTTTTATAAAAATTGTATATTAATGTAACTTGTGATACCTTTTGTTTAGAGAAAAAATAATTATATATTTGCGACTGTCTTATTTTTAATCTACGTTTTGGTATAAATTTTATTGTAATATGACACTTTTTTAAAATTAGTATATTCCTAATTTTTTGTTATCTATTAATAGTAGTGGGTAGGTAATTTTTTGTTTAGCTGAGTGGTTTTTTGGGATTATGATGATGAGCTGAGTGATCAACTTGAGTATGCTATTCAAAGTGTTTAGTTATTGATTTTAAAATATTTTTAATTTTATTAGAAAAATATATGAAACCTTTTAAAAAATATGGTTTAAAATAAAATGTATCATTAAAAGATGATATATTATACATTTAAAAATATAAAGTCAGAGATGTAAAGATATTTGTACAAGAAACTTTGGAGCTGTGATATGAAATATGAAAACTGGACAATAAAAAAGGGCATGACTTTAATAGTTTTAAACGTCATGTTCCTGTTGAAGTATATAAAGAAGTACTATAAAATACAAGTTTTGTTATGTATGTACTTTAAACAATTTGTTTATATGCACTTTTTATTATTTTTCTATAAATATGAATAGATTAGAGTCATTTATCAAATACTTCTTCAATTATTTTAATTTGACACACATGTTATCGAGACAAAGATCATCTCTAACAAGAATGTTTGTGCTATTATATATATTTATAGAATGAAAATGATTTAAACATTTCAGTTAAGTTCCACCAAAGACATTTTAAAGTTATGAAAAATGTTCTTTTCATCATGAATGATAATTTAAAAATTAGTGATGAAGATGAACCAACGGAAAAGAAAATAAAAACCACCATATCTCTTTATTCTATTCTAGCTTTAAGATCATCATTTGATTATTGAATTGAAATCTTTTGAAACCTGTGTCTTTGCTTTATTTGAAGACAACAATGAAGCGTTCTCCAACGGTCAAGTCAGTACCAAGAGTGAAAGGGTGTGAACATTTTGGTTTCTTAGGTACATATTTGAAAGTTATTGTGTATTTATACTTCTAACATTATTTTATTTGATTTTGATATATCTTAAATTTACTTCTGTAATACTCGTGTATACACGAGTCTATAAACTAGTACTCATGTAAACGGAAGCATAAAAGCAAATTCTAGCTCTCTAATTCCATAACTCTATACATTTAAAGTATTAAACATATGCGTGTTGTAAAATAGACGAGAGATAGAGGGAGGTAACCAATAAGATATATGAGTTACCGAGTGATTTAGGGAGCAACAAGGCTTCACCCATGGCACAAACACATTTGCAAGTTGAACTGTGTAGTTTTATGTAATTTAACTATACACAATTATATAACCATATAATTATCCGGAAAAAAACTCTTATATAATAAATATGCTTTTAACAAATTGTTCTTTTGGCATAGTAGAAGAGGTCTTCGTAAATATAGTGGAAGGTCTTCTATAATTCTATTCGATTCTTGACCATTTCCTGTGTCTTTTTTTTCTTTGCATTATATACTTTATGCATTTCTAATTCTTTTCATTTTTTTGTTTTAAATATCTTCTCCCTTTTTTAAATTTTTTTGTCCTCAAGTAGTGGTGCATCATATATTGTCTTTAAATTTATTATCTTTTTTCTCTTATTGTTTCTTTATATATTATTCTTACATTTTTTTCATGTTATATAATTGGTAGATTGTTATTTACAAAAACTAATTATTTTACCTTTTTTTCAATTTCTTTATATTTATAATTTCAACTTAATATTTTTTTATTTAATTAAGAATAAAGTTTTCTTTTTCTCTTTAGGATAAAATAAAATTTATAATTTTTTAAGGAACTTTGCTTTTCCAAATCTCATACGGACAGAAAGTCTAAAAATAGATAGACTATATAAAATTTTTCTTGAAACACATTAAAAACATAAACACAATCTACATGTGTACTTTATTCTTACGGTGAAAATATAAACTTTTAAACTTTATCACTTTATCACCAACAACTAATCAGGGGCAAAGCTATGTTAAACCCAGGTGGGTCCCGGAACCTACCTAATTTTTTAAAAAAATTTAGAAGTTATATAGGAAAAAAAATTAGGAACTACGTTTAAGAATTTAAAAGACCTACCTTTTAGTATTAGATAAAATAAAATAAATATAAAATACATTAAGCCCAAATCTTATCTCTTAGCAAAATAATCCAACTTAAAAAAACCCAATCCAATAAAAACTTAAACTAATAGTTAATAAAATAGGGCAAAAAATCTTCGTAAAAACTTATCGTTGTTCTCTTTTCGTCGACCCTCGTTGCAACATCAAGTGTGGAACGTGCATTTTTTGAAATAAAGTTGATAAAGACCGATACACGCAACAAAATGGATGATAAATTTTTGAGTGGTTAATTTAGTATCATATATTGAAAGAGTTATCCTAGAAAGTATTAGTATTGAAACAATTATGCAACAAAATGGGTGATAAATTTTTGAGTGGTTATTTAGTGTCATATATTGAAAGAGTTATCCTAGAAGGTATAAAACCTCGTCGGGTACAATTGTAAGAACTTTAATATAATTATCGGGTATGTGTTTAAATTTCAGTTTTAACGACCCGAGTACCCGTCCAGACACACACATATAGTTGACTTTTTTTATTTTTATCAGTTTTAACGACCCGAGTACCACGTTGTTTTCTATCCTAGATTCGCCACTGCAGCTAATAGATATTAATCTATAATAGTTTACATGAGTAAATAATTGTATATTTATGAATGTGTGTTTTAGATTTAATAACAACGAATAGTTAAATCTCATCGTAACTCGATACAAACAAAATCTAGTTTTTATAATAAAGATAGGAAATTAAGAGTCAACAAAAATACACATAGCATAAGTATCTAGTATCTACCTTGTTCAATAAATTAGAATGACTTTTTTTAACAAGTACGATATACTTTAAATTTAAAAAAAAAACTTATCCCTATAAATATTAATTAATTAATTAATATTTAATATATTCTAAACCAACATTAACCCTAACCGCCTTGGAGTAGAAGAAGGCAAGCCGTACTGTTTTCCAAGTCAAAAAGAAATATTTTTAAAATTCACAATTAAAAACATTCTTATTCTTATTAGAATAAATAATTTCTGTTACAGTAACATCGCTTACTTCAACGTCTGGGGGTTCTCCTTTTCTGGGGTTTTGCAATCATGTCTCAATCTCCACCGCGACAATCCTTCATGGATGTTGATACAATGTAAGCAAGCACTACCTTTTCTTGTTAGTTTTACCTGTTATTTCTGGGTTTTAATCGATCGATAAGGTTTTTTTTATACTTAAATGGAGGTTTTCCGTCATGCATTGTTTGTGTTTCAGCGATTCTTGATATATTTCTCAAAATAGAATTATTATATCTTCAACACGTGATTCTGAGTAACTATGTTGGTGTTTATTTGAGGGGTTCTGCGTTTTTTTTTTTTTTGGAATCAGCGTTAATCATCGACGCGTTAAAATATGTGTGTATTTGTGAGTTTTTATGCATATAGAATCACCTGTTGTTTTCTTGAACATCGCGATTATGAAATGCTGGCTTTATCCCAAAATGCAACAATCCCAAGTTAAATGCTAAATTTCCTTTCTTAAGAAGTTAAATGCATTTTTTAGGTGGTTAATGTGAAGTCACAACGTTAGGTTTTGATTCTATGGTAAAAACCCATTATGATTATGGTTTTCTGATTATTTACTGTTTGATCATCAAATTTTTAGTAAGGAATAAGGAGTTTTAAGAATAATGCTTATTGAGGTTTATGTAAAAGTACTTAATATTCAGTAATTTAATTAATGTGAATATAGTTAAGATTAAGTTTTTTTTAATGTTCATAAAACCTATTTGTTTTGTTGGAAGAACAGGTTGGATGTTTATATTCTTGATTATCTTGCGAAGAGGAAACTTAATGCTTCAATGAAAGTATTTGAAGATGAAGCAAAAGTACCCTTGAACGTTCGTGGTAAAAGAAGATGGTTTTTTTCATTATAAATAGTTTTTAGCATCTATTTTATCTTTTTATATGATTTAAACTTTGGATTTTTTTGGTTTGTGATCACTTCAGCCATTGATGTTCCACGTGGCTTCCTCTTCGAATGGTGGGCAGTTTTTTGGGATATCTTTATTTTTAGGTACAAAAGCCGCCAAGGCTCTGTGGAACCTTGCAATGAGGTTAGCGTACATGATCACATATTTGTTCATTGACATTTGAATTTGGAGGTCAAATGGGATAACTTAAAACTTCAAGATTATGCATTTATACTCTTTCAAATATTTGGGAATGTTTGGATTAACATTTCCATATTTGTAAGTTCATATCAAAGGTAATTTGCAAATGTTGGTATGAATGTCAATAGAGGTCCATGCCAATTTTGATTTTTGAATTTGAAATATGATATGTTTGACTCGGACAGTCAAAGCCATCTCTTTTATGGGATTAAACGTTTGCTTATTTTTATACATGGTGATATTACTCATATTAAAGATGCTAACTTGTATGATTATCAACTTATCTAAAGTTTAATGACAGGATTTTAGTGCACCGCAGAAGCAAGGAGATCAACATAAGGGTCAAAATGTCAATGCAAACAATGCTGTTACTGGAAAAAACACTTGGGTTGCTGAGGCATCAACGCCTACGAGACAACCAATTCCAAAGGTGAAATGGAATTTCAAAATTTTAAGAATTTGCTTGTATTATACTTGTCATAACAATTTATTTTGTACTTCTGTATAGCAATGGTATGGAGACAATGGGGCCATAGTTATGAATAACATAAATTCACGGAATCACATGCCAATCAAACATCAGAAGCAAGCTTTGGTACCTACACTTGTGTGTGTTTTTCGGTTTTTGCTTTACCATATAAGACACGAGCCTTTAGTGTGTTTGATGCGAATATCTAAAGTGATTATTGCAACTTGAAAAATCATAATCATATAATTAGGTGTTAGTTCACAAGAGTTTGTGATATTACGTAAATCCTAAGAATTATTTTTTTCTATGTGTTTCTCCAGATTTGATTCTTTTGGTCATCAATGACCAAGATTTGATAATCATAATATGTTTTTGTGAAACTCCCTAAGCTGATTCTTGTGACTTCAAGTCGTAATAATTAGTTTAAACCGTCCAAACACCCTAAACTAAACTTATTATTGTGTAATTTTACTGTATTTTTAATGTTTTCTTGGTGGAACAGGACGTAAATAGTTTGACGAGTTCCTTGATCAATCAAAGTGCTCAAGGGCCTGAGGTTTTATTAAGTGAAGCTCATGGTATTCTTGAAAATAACCCCAATACTCCTGTATATGCAATGCTTGTGAATTTGTGTTAACTGTTGACCTTTTGAGTAACTTCACAATAATTATAATGAGGAATGCAAATGATTGTGGCTTTCCACAAATTTAATAATTCTTAAAGCTTTCCACAAATTTAATAATTCTTTTAAGAATGTAATTTAAACTCAAAATAGTTGGACCATGATCTGTTAAAATCCCATAAGTTGGATCATGAGTCTACGTGACATTTCTTTCACTACAAGAATGAATTTTCACAGCTTGAGACTATTTTATGCCATTGTTATGCAAATTGAGAGCTGTATATAATTTGACTGTGATTCATTCAGTTGGATGATTGAACAAAACTGGATTCATTTATGTGAATCTTGGATCCAGATAGGATCAGATTGTTAGGTGATTTGATCAGATTCATCATGTATAAGAGTGTGTTAACCACCAGCCTTTTGTTTTTGTTTGTTTCAGCAGCAACTGGAGTGTTGAATAATTTGCCTCTGAAGGGATGGCCATTAACGGTGCGCTATAAACTCAATCTCCACTTGGGGGGGTGTTTGGATTTGAGTTTTGGAATTGTTGCAAGTTTGAAGTCACAAAATTTGTTTTAATGTCTGGATAAACAAATTCTCGTTCTGATTGTATGATTATTTAGCTGTCAAATAATCATCAGGTTCATACCAAATAAAATTTAACATGTACCCCTTCTTTAACCTAGTTTGAGACCTTGAGAGACTTGTATAAGTTGTATTTCCATATCATAAAACTCGTGTAGTCGTGTACCTTTTTCACAAAATATGTCATTTTGGTCATTCTATCTATTAATTTCTCAAATAAGCAAGGTTCCCCAAGCACTTCAACATCTGTGATTGTTACAACTCTGAACAACTGAAGCACATTGAAACACTGATTTCCACAGATGTAGCCCATATATTACAACTGATTATCTGATTTTGATTATTTAATATTGCATAATCACTTTCTAAATGCATGTCCGAACATCCATCTATATAATATTAGTTGTGTGATTGTATTCTGGAACATCAACAGGGACTGGATCAAATTCAGACTCGACTTCAACTCGAACAGGGTGCCCTTTCCTATCAAGGTCAACTCGAGGGTCAATTTCAGCCTCCAAATGAAAGAAAGAGAAGTCAAACCGAAAGTCGACTTCATCCTCCAACAGAAAAAAAGAGAAAGCAGCCACTGATTTCTTCTTCCACTGTTGTCAATAGCTCAGGAACTGCAAACGTAATCGGGGTATTCTCAAATTCAGCAGACGTGTTAACACCTAATTCTCCTCATAATGATAAGGTGTTTTTAGTTACTTGCGACTTTAATAATCAATATTTTCCATGTAACAGTACTTACGATATGTCATGAAAATTGCAACGTTAAATTGTTTAAAGTATCCTTCAATGAAGTCAAAATAACTGGAAATGGGTAGCATTTGGTTTGTTTGTAATGATAATAGACAAATAAGTGACTTTAACATAAATTCTTCCACACAAAAGAAGTCAAAATCATTGGAAAGTGGGTAGCATTTCATTTATTTGTAATGGTATTAGACAAATAGGTGACTTTTGACATAATATAAGGAATTTCTTTTTTATTTTTAACATGGAATAGAAGGAGTAGTTTTAACATCTAAGCATGTTTCATATACTTTTATCATTTTTTTTGTGCAGATTAATATAGATGAATTCTTAAATTATGGAGCTTTGGATGGTAATGATAATTCTTTGTCATCTCGTGCGGATAAAGAACCTAATATGGACAGCTCTAATGGTATGTAGAAACTAGATATTGATCTGGCCTATTTGTTTAGGCCATCTAACATTTTAATTTTGTGGGTCGCATTGGCCAATTAACATTTGTTTTTATGTCCAAAAGAAAATGAAAAAGGCACCTCATTTGCATTTATTTTTTATAAAAAGGTTTCACATTTATTGAAATTGGAAGTGTCCATGCAACTAGTATTAATTGTTGCGACATCTCATTGGATGGAAAACTGGTTGCGGTTGGTGGGCAAGACAAAAAGGTGCGTTACCATGAATCCATGACTCGAGATAATTTTTTAACTCATGAAATCATAGGCTCAAACACACGGTTTCTTGATAATCTTGTGATGCAGGCTACATTGTGGTACACAAACTCCCTTGAAACTAAAGCTACACTTGTTGGACATTCGCAAGCTATAACTGATATTCGTTTTAGTCTCTCCATGCTATGGCTTGCTACTTCCTCTCATGACAAGACCATCAGAATTTGGGATCTTGAAAATGTATGTCAGCCTTTCCCTTTTCTAGAGATGACAAAACAGCGCTGAGACATGTTTTAGGTTGGGTTGACCAAATAACATTCTTTTCCAACATTTTGAAACAATTAGTCTTTCATATGTTAATACAAAATTATTATTATTATTATTTGGGTTTAGTACACCAAAATGTATCCAAGTTGTCACCTTTTGCTATTGTGTGTACTGAACTTTGAAACTTACCATTTA
>JAUEJL010058761.1:0-18941 GCA_032274825.1 Drosophyllum lusitanicum | reverse complement strand
AATATAGTTTTGCATTATTTTAAGGCATGCTAAAATCAAAAGTTGTGCTCTTGTGTTAGACAACATTGTTTTTTTTTGTGTGCAACATAAATTAGAACCATAATAACAGTGAAATGAAGCAAAACACGTTTCAAGTATGTAGATAACGACCAACCTATTAAGATTGATACATAAAAAAACGTAGACATACAAATTGTTTAAAATATATACAAAACAACAAAAACACATCAGAAGCTTAAACATGTTTATATCACAGATCATGATATCTCACGGATCAGTCAATGGGCTATCTAGAAATAAGAAAAAGAAGTGAATCTACTCAAGACACACAAATTCTTAAATCAAACAAAAGCAACAACATTCTAATAAACAACTATTCTACTTGGTCAACCTGATCATTAGAAAAGAATAAAACGATAGTCATATAAACTATCATATATAAATAACAACTAAAAGTTTTTCATATTTAGAGAAAATAGAAATCCAAGTTCGCATAACTATATTGACGATTTAAGCGTACAGGTTTAAGAGAAAGAAAATATGCATACAGATTTGTACACACGAGCATTACATGACTAAACCTGAAACACAACATAATCTAATAGAGAATCGTTTTATAATTTAATGAATCAAATTAGTTGATAAAGAGGCTCGTCTCCATGTTTAAATCTGCTATCAATGATCACGTGTCTTACCTTTTGAACGGGCTCAAATGCATTTCCACTTCTAAAGCCAATTTTCGTACACCTTGCAAGTAAAAGAAAAAAAAATAATGACTCACGTGTTAAATATTAAAAAATCAAGAATGGTTTCATGTCTTGTGTATAAAAAATTAACCCTTTTATTTAGTGTTACGTTTGGCTAACTACCTGCACTAATAAAATGACCATCAAGAACAGCTATCATTACATCTCTGAATTTAGATTTTTAAATATATAATATATCATCTTTTAATGATAACATTTTATGTTAAACCATATTTTATAAAAGGTTTCATACATTTTTTTATAATTAAACACTTTAAATAGCATACTCAAGTTAAGTACTCATCTCATTACCATAATCCCAAAAAACCCCACTCAGATAAACAAAAATTATATGTCACTACTATTAATGGATTCCAAAAAATTAAGAATATACTAATTTTAAAAAAGTGTCATATTACAATAAAATTTATACCAAAACGTAGATAAAAATGAGATAGTCGCAAATATATAATTATTTTTTCTCTAAACAAAATATATCACAAGTTACTAAACATAATTTATAAAAACTTATAATTAATTACATTAATATACAATCCCCCTCACATTCTCTTAAAAGCCCCTCACATGTTTCATAAAACCCCCTCATAATTTTCATCCGACCCCTCTCAATTAAAAGTGAATTCAATTTAATGTTTCTAAAATTGTTTTATAAATTGAAGGATTTTGAAATTGAATATTTTAATTGGTTAATAGAGATTGATTTAATAGTTAAAAAGAAAAAAATGTAAGCCTTTTTTATAATAGTTATATAAGAACTTTTATTATTTATTTATTTAACTAAATAATGAAACTTTTTTATACCATTCATATATATTTGTATCATTAGTGTTATGATAAAGTAAGACTGACCCACGCTATACTAAAATCCTAGCTTCTTCCCTGGTGATGACTAAAAATCGTAAAACGAAATCAAATTTTGATGATTAGCATGAAAAAGAGATCGACCGAGAAGGGGAAATTCTCCCTATTTTAATATATATGAAAACGAAATCAAAGTTTATAAGAATATATATGAAATTCCCCGTATTTTTTATCATTGCTTAATGGTTAACTAAAAAATTCAAATTGTTATTGTTGTAAAAAACGGCCTTGGCTGCCGATATATCGCCGCCTAGGCGGATATCGACGGTCGGCCGACCACCAAAACAACTTATCAGTCACAAAAATCGGTAGGGTCAACAGCTGTCAAAATTGGTTATTTGGCGGTCCAAACTGGTCTTGACAGTCCAAATCGGTTAACAATAAGGTTTGAACTTTAAAAAAAATTAGCCATTTCTAGAGTTCTTTCTTTTAGAGTTCTTTTCTCCTTTACTTCTTTCAATTTATTCTTTCAGTAAAGATAATTAAGCAAAGAATGTGTCTACTTGTTGCATCTCAAAGTTAACTCGGCTTGATTTAGTCAACCTGATCCTGAGAATAAAAGTGAACCAAAACTCCTTCAAGCAATCAAGCCAAGCTTTAAGCCTGTATTGTAAATACCCTGTCTACCATCGAATAATAATTCCCAAGAGGCATAACCGCAAACACAAAACATCAATCTACATAAATTAGAGACATTGGTAACCAAAGATTATAGAATAACAAACGATTCAAAATGATATAGATAAGAGTTTCACCTGAAATGTTAAAACGCAATAATGTAATTCGGCAGCATAAGAAAACAAGAAACTAAAGCCAACATGTAGAAACTAACTAGACCATGTAAAGTTTCTTCAACCCAAAGATCCATCTTTTACATACAAACTCCATGGCTCTGCAGGAGATGATGTGCATGAAGAAAGATTGGAAGAAGCCAACCAACAGTCTAAAGTTCACTCTCTACTTAGATCGTTGTCTCATCTTTCGGCGCTTCCTCTTTAGCCTCCTCATTCTCTTCTTCTTCCACTGCAGTGAGTAGAAATTGAAGCTTTTATTTTAAGAAAAATGTCAACCAAGAACAAATTGACTAAAGATGGTCTCAAATAATGCCACAACAAATAAAAGAACACAGGCAATATACAACATCTAGCTGATTTAGAAAGATTAGAGCTAATTATGTTACTTCTTGAAATAGATTAATGGTTAATTTGAATTACAGACATCATCTTTATCAAATTTGGAATTCAAAAGAGAGAAAGAAATCAAATGAACTCAAGTTTGACAACTAGTTGTCAAACTAATTGTGCTGTTTATTCTATTATCTATACATTTGAAACACTGTACATTAGGTGTACAGTTGTTTCAACTTTCAATTTTATGTTCCGATCCTTTTGTTCTAATCAGAAACACATCGTTGGCTATGCTTGTTAACAAATTGAATACAAACTACACTCCGATCAGAAAAACGAACACAGACAAAATACGTGACAAAATCAAACAAAATATAGAGAAATAAACCTGTACTAAGAACTACATCGATCAATTAGGGTTCACCAACAATCTCACAAAAACAACAATGACACGGATCTATCGATACAGTATACATCAACAAATCAAATGTGATCTGAGACAAAAATCATAAGAAAGCAGACACGGAGGAAAAATAGTTTACCTTGGCACGCATCTTGGTGAAATCTTCCTTTGATCTCTCTTGCTCTAGTCCAAGTTTCTGCGAGGCGAACGATGTATCAAGGAAAGCAGTGAGATGGAATGATACGTATTTATAGGTAGTAAAACCCTAGTTTAATTGGGCCTTGCCGAAAGGTTCTCCGCTTTCTTTTTTAGCCCAACTTAAAACCGTACTTATGTAGTAGGTAGGCCGTAGGTACTTAAATTTGATGGGGCAGCAACCGAGTCATGTTTAACACAAGCCTAACCTTTTTATTTATTTATATCATAATTCAAAAAACTAACCCCTACATGTGCAACATTAAAATGACTAACTTAACCCGTTTAATTATACAAGTTGACATATTGACAGGTCATTTGCAAGTTGGTGAGTCATTAGCGGGTTGTCTTGTGAAAACGAATGATTTCAAGGCGATTATTTACATAAAATATAAAGAAATCATAAAAACATAGGATCATAAGGAGCATTTGAATCTTTATGGATTATTAGAGGGTTAGAAAGGGGGCAATTAGCAGATCCATATGTAAGTAAGAAGGGGTTCAGGCCCTACAGGTTCAATGATGAACGTTTAATATGATTATCTTTTTAACATGTCATAACCTATAAATCTATTAGGCGCTTATTTCCATTAAACTCCTGATCAGGGAGGAGAATGTTTAGTATGCATTTGAATATTTTAAAGATGTCATTTGCAAAAGTATGTTAATTTTTTTAATTTTTTGTAAAAATGGGCATATGGTTAAAAAATAGTAGTTTGCACAAAAGATAATGTTGCTTAATAGCAACGACATGTTTCAAAAGCGTTGAGTCACCACCATGAAGTATTTAATCAAAACCGTTACAAAATTCGACCAACAATAATAGTAAACGAATGTCCAAGTGCTATCCACTATCTAGGACATTCTACCCTAGAAGGAAACTCCGTTCAAATCCTCACCAAAATTCATGATTCAAGTACCATTATTCTCATAAATCACCAAGGATTAAACGCTAAACAACAATTTTAGTTTCAAGTGTACAAATCCCATCAATTTTGATGGTTTCAGGGTCGATAGTCGCCCTCCCCAAAAACAAACTGCCAATCAATTTTTGCCCTCAAAACCACCATTACACCAACGATAAAGTACAGCCAAGAGTGTAGGGGACTGACTTGATGATTCCGAGAAGCAAAATCCTTGATTCCTTGAGGTGGCCAGTCGATCCAATTAGAGAATTGAAACCGTCGTATGAATGGATGTGTGTGTCGAACCAACAGTGGTAGAGAAAGATGTTTTTACTAGATTAGTCTCTTAATTACATGGTTAATCCTTTAAGTTTATCCTTTTACCTACTTTAGTCCCTAAACTTCATTTTCTTTTCTATTTTTATAACTATATAAAACAATTACTAACAATTCACCAGTGGACCTCCTTATTACATCTATCTATCTATCTATCCATATCCTCTATAATTCAATAACTGGATTTGCTGAGTTGGCAGCAGCCGATGGTGTTTTAGTTCCAAATTCTCATCGTATAATCGTCTAGACGTGGCATGAATTTGGGGTCCTTGAGTTCAATTGGAAATTGTCGTGGATTTGAAAGCCTTGGTTGCGTTTGTCGATTGAGATGAGACCATCTGCATCTCCAGTCTCAAATAAGTCTTATATGAGAGAAGAGGAGGTAGTTTAATCAATTGACTTGTCCTTTCAATCAGGAGTTCAAGGTCAATTGAGATGATTTAGTCAATGGTGTGTATTCCGGTCGTCTTCTTGAACTTCCTTCTATCATGTTTCACACGGTTCTTACTTCTTAGTATTCTTCTTCCCACCATGAACTTGATTATTTGCGACACGCGTGTTCTAATAAGTGAGGAACACATTCATCCTTTGAGATCCTTCTTAGTAGTTTATTAAAAAAAAATTAATCCATTGTTGTTTATGTTGCAGGTCTTTATTAGATCATAAAAATTAGGCACAATTTAGTATGCGGTCATGTTTTAGACATCATTGTTAATTGGTTTTGATGCCCAATTGACGATTCTATATCTGTTAGTTAATCCTCAATAATGTAAGCGATCAAAGGTATTCTTCCTCTAATCTTACGATTGTGCATTCCTTCTCAATATATGAGATTTCAATGGTTAATAAATTCTCTTGTGACGGTGTAATTGTTTAATCCCTTTACGCTTCTAATGTATATAAATTTGCTTTCTGTATGTTTGTCTTTAGTGTGTTTTATGTGCTCCATATGTTGTATACGTCAGTCAAATGTTTATCCCAATTTAGTCTCTGAAACCAATACTATTGGTATGCTTTTAATGGATGAGAGGGTATTGTTCTTAGTTTTTGTTTATTAGTACACCTATGATGTTCTCTTCTTGATTACATGTTGTCATTTGGCATAAAGGAAGATGCATTATTCAATGAAATGGAGGGATGTGTGTGTGACAGATTGTGTGTAAACATTTGAATAACATTTTGAAATTTAAATGGATGACCAACTAAACATTAAATTAAGTTCTTTATTTTGTAGGAAAGATGCTAACTTACATTTCTAACCAAAGACATTCCAACCGTTGCTTACCGTAATCCTAGAACTAATCAAATATTGCACATATTAGTGGGATGGTTGAAGCTCAACAACATTTTCAGACATCTCAACAGCTCAGCAACACCATGGATTAGAATTACATAGTATATAATCTCTTCAGTCATGGAAACCGACATTTTGCAACAACATAAAAGGTAATGGACAAACACTTACCTACCTAATACTCAAAAATTGATACCTTTTCCTCTGTGTGTTGCTTACAAATCTATTTATATATCAGTCTATTACTGATAAATAAATTCCTTGCAATTCTTTTGTTTTTCTTTTTATGGGTTCTAAAATAAGGCATGTTTGTATTACATGACCTTCATTTATACCCATTATAATTTTCAGTCATAAATCTACATTCTATGATCAATACTATGAATAGAATGATCTTGGTGTTTTACTTTTGATCTAATTCACATCATTCTGCATTTTGGTTGACATGGTCACAAGGATATGGATATTTATCTTCTTTATTGGAATGGCTAGAGTAGTTCTATTATGTAGATTGGTATGATTGTTGGGTTTTGTTCCGGTGCTAGAGCACATGGAACTTGTGATTTCAGCTAACCATTGGAACAGAAAAGGAATAGGCTATTTTACACATGAATCACTTTGCTCTACCTTTCACAAAAAATTAAGATTTTTCAAGCAACTTTGAAATTTATGATTCTCTCTATTTCAAAAGAATGAACTACTCTTTTCTTTTAAGAAACTTATCAAATTAAAACATGATATGAATTACCGTTGTAGAAGGTTCGGAACCAATATCTTTTTCTTGGTAATAACCCCAACTAAAGCTTCAACATATGCTGATTTATTCATTATGTCCTCTGTGTACAAACACTCAGTTGCAAATAACAATACAATGATGAGCTTCAAGTTTTATAAGTTATAACATACTAATTACATTATGAGCAAATATTTATGTTCTCACTGCAGGTGAAGACAGTTCCCTCTACAAAGAGCAAATGTTACACTAGATCAAGTTGATGCAAGAGGAAGTAAATGGTTTGGTTTGGCTTCTCCTTAAAAACAAATTATAATAAATCTTTGATTTCACACACATGCACCATCTGTTTTACATTTTTGAAGTTTGGTTTTAGGGACTGTAGTTTGTTGTCTTGAACTTATGAATGGATCATATGAGTTAGATTTATCTCTATCGGGTCACAATGGTAGAAGCAACATATTTATTAAATAGAAATATGCATGAGAGATGATCATAATCGGACTACTTGTTGCTTTTGTGCTTTTGCTAAAAGATGTCTGATTTAAAATTTTTGTTAGTCATCACTTGACCTTTTCACTATAATGCAGCCTATAGAATTTTGTGGAAGCTGCATTTCAACCAACAAAGTATCCAGTTTACTTAACATTGGTGTTCTGAGGCATGTTTTTAGTGGATCCTGTCGTGGCTAATTGATGCATGGTCGTTATATGTGTTTGATCACGTGTAAAATAAAGCACTCTCTATTAATATGTGGCAACTCAAAATTTTCAATCAGTAGATTGCAAATTCAAGGATACATGATCAATAACATGATTGTTTTATGCCGAATACAACTTAGAAAAGGAACCACAACTCAAAGAGTTGAAAACTAGGTTGGTTTATCATGTCCTATGTTGTAATTCTTCCAAAAGTTAGAACACCAAAAGTCAAGGTGGCTATTTTGACCTATTTACTTATGAATGGGTTGGTTCACGTTTTTGTCTAATTGAGCGAATGTTAAAAATTAAAAGATCAGTAAGCAAGTCACTTAAAAATTTATCTTTAAATCTTTAATGCATAAAACCTCGTAATCATTATAATTAAAAAGTAAGTACTATCTTAAATCTTTAATGCAGAAAACCTACTAATCCTCTGAATTTTTATATTACCACTGTATTTTAATGCTTGGATTTTGGTTGATTTAATATAGGTCATGTACAAGTAGTCTATGCCTTTTTTTTATTCATAATACCTTCTATGCCAATTACTTGCAATTGAAAGGAAGAAATGGTACATAAAAGAAGACACACTTGATGTATGCTTTCACTTTTCATACCGAGTATACTTTACTCAACTTTTTCCAAATTTAAAGATTAACAACATGAACAACTAAGTACTCTGCTTTTGTGTTTTTCTAATTTGAATTAACATCAACTATGACATAAAAAAGATTTATAATCTCTAAAGCTCAAATCTGATAGAACTCATTTAAAGCACTCGTAGTCTTGTAGCAACACCGAAAATCCAACAATATACATGGAATACATGACTAAAGAACTATGAAATACGACATTCACTTCATATACCTTATGATTAGAAATAAGCAATACACCATTTCTATTTGTACGTAGAATTATTAACACGAATTCAAATCACCTATTCAAAAGACAAACAAAAAATTGTATACGCTAGCCCGTGTTTACACGAGCATATAACCTGGTTTATTAATAATCCACTAGAAATTACGATAACTCTTTTATTTAATGATCGCTATAAACTTCACGGTTCGTTACATTAATCTTAGATTTGGCTTATGTAGAAAAAATCATATTAAGAAATGTTGTACCTTTCTCTACTTTTTCCACATCAATTGTTTATACAAAGTTCAAAAATAGACACAATAATCTTTGTTCGACCCGAACCGTCTCGTTTAGGAAAACTATTTAGGATAAAAAGGTCACCGACTAATCTTGTAACAAGATCCACGAGTTATGTGAGTTTGAGCGGGCTATGATGAGCGTGCAATATCAAACATTAAATCTCAATGAAGAAGACTTTTATCATCGATAAAATTGAGAGACGGAAGACTAATGCGGTTTAAACACATTTGGAGAGAACGCATCAGTTAGAGGCTTAGGGGCAGCTTGTTAAAATAAAATGATTAATCACTGAATGATTATGTGGTCTGAATAATTCAAAGGCTTTGAATAAATCAGCCTTTAAATGTGACATGCTGTTTGATAAAGGTTATGAATGAACAATCTAAATTATGCAAATTACCACTTTAACATTAATAGTGATATATTATATTATAAGATATGACTGTTTAACAAGACAATATGTGAAAGAAGAAGTATTAGGGTAAAATACTTGGTGCTTAATAATTCAGAATGTACTTTAAAGTAAAATGATTCAGCACGTTCTTCTGTTTCATACAGCACAGTCTTCATTCAGAGACAGTAATCAAACACGCCGAATGCTGAACGATTCAGCATTTAACGCTGAATGGTTCTATTAAGTAGCAAACAAACAACCCTTAGTGCTACTTAGGAGAGTGTAGGTTGGGGTCGAGAGACGTAACCACAAACACAAAACATCAATCTACATAAGTTAGAGACATTGGTACCTAAACATTATAGAACTACAAATGATTCAAAATGATACAGATAAGAGTTTCACCTGAAATGTTAAAATGCAATTTTGTGATTCAGTAGCATATGAAAACAAGAAACTAAAGCCAACATGTAGAAACTATCTAGACCATATAAAGTTTCTTCAACCAAAGATCCATCTTTTACATACAAGCTCCATCACTGTAGGAGATGATGTGCATGAAGAAAGATTGGACGAAGCCACCCAACAGTCTAAAGTTCACTCTCTACTTAGATCGTTGTCTCATCTTTCGGCGCTTCCTCTTTAGCCTCCTCATTCTCTTCTTCTTCCACTGCAGTGGGTAGAAATTGAAGCTTTTATTTTAAGAAAAAATGTCAACCAAGAAGACATTGACAAAAGATGATCTCAAAGGATGCCACAACAAGTAAAATCATTCCAAAATCTAGACAAAGTTGAATTGAGCAATTGAAAAATCAAGACGGTCTCAAGGATGCCATGCCATAACAATATACAACATCTAGCTGATTTATAAAAATTAAAGCTAATTATGTTATTTCTTGAAATAGATTAATGATTAATTTGAATTAAAGACATTATCTTTATCAAATTTGGAATTAAACATCTGAAAATAAAATGTGTTTATATAATAAAAAAGAGAGGAAGAAATCAAATGAACTCAAGTTTTGTCAAACTAATTGTGCTGTTTACTCTATACATTTGAAGCACTGTACGTTAGGTGTAAAGTTGTTTCAACTTTCAGCAAGTTAGAGAAATATGTCAATTTCTTTTCTAAAATTTTATGCTCCGATCTTCTTGTTCTAATCAAAATCACATCGTTGACCATGCTTGTTAACAAATTGATTACAAACTAGACACGAACACAGACAAAATACGTGACGAAATCAAACAACAGATAGAACAATAAACCTGTACTAAGAACTACATCGATCAATTAGGGTCACCAACAATCAAACAAAAACAACGATAAGAAGGATGTATCAATACAGTATACATCAATGTAAGAATGGTGATCACAGACAAAAATGGATGAAGGTAAATTTACCTTGGCACGCATCTTGACGAAATCTTCCTGCTGATCTACTCCAAGTTTCGGCGCGGCGAACGATGGATTAAGGAAAGGTGTGAGATGGAATGATATAGGTAAGGGAAACCCTAGGTTAATTGGGCCTTAGAATGGATAGGTTCTCCGCTTTCTTTTTTAGCCCAACTTAAAACCGTTCTTTATTATGTAGAGATGTGGGCCTGCTAATTATTTGTATAAGTAATGGGTTGATACTTAATTTTGATGGGTGCAGCAACAGTGTCGTGTCGGGTTCACAGGCTGGCGTGTCATAATCAAATAGCACATTTAATTATACAATTTAGCATGTTGACCGATCATTTGTAACTTGACGAGTTATTAGCAGGTTGTTTTGTACTTTTGTGGTAAACGGGTCGATGGTTTGGGTGGTTAACAAGTTTAAAAGTTACAAGAATTGTCAAAAAAATCATAATTTTGACATTAGGAGCTTTCTTGTTTAACTTTTAACAAAATAAAATTATAAAAATGTGGATTGTGGGAGTTTGGATGATAATTACCTAATCAAGATAAAACTTATTTTATATATAAAAAAGATAAAATATATATAAATATTTTATTTTGAACCAAAAAATCTATATAAATATTAAACGGGCCCACATGTGCGCTATAAAATTTACGTATGACGTTAAGCCGGCCTACTTCCTATATGGGTTATATGAGTCAGCCCGAAAACGACTTGTTTATTATGTATGTTAACCTAAGCTCGTTTATTTTTTGTCAGGTTCATGTATGTTTCCTCTTATGTTAGGAATTGGCACTCCTAAGGGAAGTAGATGGGATGGGGCGGGCGGATAATTAGGAAAAAAATTATTTAGGGGACATTTACCTTGATTTTACTACTCAAATCAAACTATGAAGGTTAGATATCTAAAGTGAACTTAACCATAATATACTTGGTACCTGTGGTTGGAATTGGCGGTTATATCTAAAACATGTGGTGCACATGCCGGATGGTGGCACTAAAAGGTGTTATTTTATAAGTGTGTGTTTGTGAAAAAAGAAAATTACAAAAGTGAGCTTTAAAACAGGAGTCAAAGGGTTGTAAATTGCAATGTTGGTTGATTGGGGTGTGAAAATGATGTTACATTTATATTCAAGAAAATCGGAAGTGAATGAGTGAAGGACTACAACTAGTCTAATAGCTTTTGTTGAATCCTATCTCATTGCCAGTATTGTAAAACTCCTATTCCAAGGCCAAGTAATCGGGGAGTACTCGTGACAAGGAGGGTGACCTTGCCGAGTTGAGAGAATCCGAGTAATGCAAAACTCGACCCCGACTCGATCAAACTCAGAATGATTCGATCCTTATTTTTTTTATAAATATTTAGTCTCCTTGGTTCCCATAATTAAAGTCATTAGTTTCCTCGTGTTATGAGTTAACAACTTGTTTAAAGTATTATTTTCTAATTCTATAGTCCCATGAAAGTGTCGTACCTTATAATTTTGAAATTTATATATAAAAGTTCCAATCCGAATACTCCCCGAGTACTCCCCGCCTAAGCCGATTACTCGCTACACCCCAGTCGACCACTCGAGTACCGCCTAGCGAATTTTACAACTTTGGTCATTGCACGAACCTTCTTTGTTGCTTTAGTAATGACACAATAATATAATATTTATTAAAACAGTAATTGGAATTCCAAAGTAAACAATAAATGTGTCATCCCAAAACGACTGATTCAAGGATATTATTTACATAAAATATAAAGAAATCATAAAAACATGAGATTATAAGGAGCATTTTAATCTTCAATGATGAGCGTTTAATATGCTTATCTGTTTAACATGACATAACCTTTAAATCTATTTGGGAGGAGAATGTTTAGTATGGATTTGAGTAATTTAAAGATGACATTTTCAAAATTATGTAACTTTTTTTGTAAAAATTGGCATATGGTTAAAAATGGTAGTTTGCACAAAAGATTGTGCATGTCTGCTTAATCTAGATCTGGGTTATCTAGACAAAATCTTAATCAGAGTTCAAAAATAGAAAGAATATTCATTGTTCGACCCAAACTGTCCCGTTTTTACGTATTGCAATCTTATTTGTCCCATGGTGATGGTATAGTGCCCCCCAATGTAGTAGGAAAATTCTTTAGGATCAAAAGGTCACCAACTAGGAAAACGCCCCCTAGTTCCAGCGGGGTTTGGGGCAGTGCCCTGACCCAAATAATATTTTTAAAAGACTTAGTTTATCCAAATGACACGACGCTTGATTTTTCCCGCGAAACAACACACCCCTTGTGGTGTAGCCGAAAATAAATGATTTTCGTTGTTCTTGATCTCTGGAAACGTATATAAATAGACAATCTCAGTTTGAGGAAGTGTTCTAACTTCTTCACATCATAAAGGTTTGATCTTTGGATTATCCAAAAGTAAGTATATGATACCCATTATAAGGAACAAATCTTTATTTTCGAAAAGTGTGATATACACAATCCAAAATTTATTCAAGTCGATTTCTCTACTCGTCTCTGTATAATTTCTTTCTCTACTCGTTTCTGTATAATTTCTAACAGAAGGTGATGCAAAAAAATAAAGAATGAAAAATAGAAAAGAAAAGATCGAAAATAGGATATAGCTTGGCAAATTGGTATTGACGGATATTATCTTTAATTGTTTGGAAGATAATTAAGATATCATACTTGTACGTAGCTCTCTGAGCTTTGAGATTATCCCTCTATATATAGCTTCTGTTGTCGATCAGCAGCCGTATTCCAAATTTGTTTCTCTAACAAAATTTGACGGGTGGGACTATTGTCACGTATCAACATTCTAATTACACGGGTACGAGTCATTGTTGTTAATCCTGACATCATTTTTTTTCTAGTATGGTCATGGTTGGTAATCCTGACTTGTCCTTTTTGTACTTTAGTCATGATTGGTGGGAACACCTCTAACAAATTTGGAAGAGAAGTTGTACGTCCTCAATCAAGCCGCCGGAGGTGGTTGTTCAAACTACTTAAAACCTGGCTAGACTCTCTTCCTCTAATAATGGCCAAGACTTAATTAGGTTGATGAACTTCTCACAACCACTATCACTTGCAGCCTTTGACATTCTAGCCAATCAAATAAAAGTCATAACTCATAAAACTGTTAGGGATTTTATATATCTACCAAGGTTGATGAACTGCTCATAACCGCTTGAAAAATTCTCTATATATATTTCTTGGATTTGTGCATTCTTCTTCATAGCTGATCAAGTTTATCTGTTTCTACCTCTCAAATCTTGGGTCTAATTTGATCTTCAGCTCATCACCACAATTCTACCATGGCTTCAGCTCGCCACATTTACATTCTTGTTCTTGCAGTGTTCTTCTTTATGAACAACGAGATGTGTCACGCTTCACGCAACTTGCTGCAAACAAATCCAACGGTGCCACAACCACAAATACCTGCTGTTCCACAAATACCCACGATTCCACAAATACCTACCATTCCAACGCTCCCACAACCACAGATGCCCACTATCCCGTCACTGCCACAACCACAAATGCCCACCATCCCCACCCTCCCTAACATGCCAAAAGTTTCCCTTCCTCCATTACCTTCTATGCCTTCAATCCCAAACTTTCCTACAAGTCTTCCCAACATTCCTTTCTTCGCTCCACCACCATCCAAGAAGTAGACTGTTTATGGAGATTAAGCAATGCTTCTACATATGAAGACATGCATGCGCGCAATATATAATACATACATATGCTTATTTTATGGACTATGGAGATCAGGAGCTAGCTTAGGTTGATGCTATTGCTGTTGTGCCTTGTGAGCTAGGGTCGTTCATTCGATTGTTTTACATTTTTGTTTTACTTTTTACGCATTATCAGATTCGTATCTAGGTTACATGATTGACGAGTGTTTTCATTGCATGTTGCTTCTTTGTTTGTGTACTTTGTGTGATTCAATATGGTTTATGTAATATTTTTTTTATACTTAATGATCTAATTATTTTATGGTTATTGCAAGCATGATCTGATTGATCTCCAGATCCCCTCTCTGATACTTCGGAACAGGCGGAGTACGTGTACATATAAAGCTAGGAATAATAGTAGATGATAATTCATTAATTCCTATATATAGCTTAATTTTCTAAAGAATAGGATCCATTTGATTTAATAATTAAGTATCAGATGGAGTAGGCAGCTTGAGTAAGTTGGGATTTTCAATTCGGATCATTAATTTATCAACAATGAATTATTTGTTTTTGAGTTAGCTTATTTACCAAGCTTATTAGAAAACGAGTGTTGTACTTTTAGTTTATTTATAGAGGCGGAGCTAGGATTTTAATATAAGGGGACTTCCTTTATCATAACATTAATTCCAGCATTTTAATACAAGGGGCTTTCTTTATCATAACATTAATGATACCCATAATATATAAACGACGTAAAAAAACTAATTGCCTGTAGGATAATTAAATAGTGAAAGTTCGTTTAAAGACAAGAAATTACATGCATGTTAAAATAATTGTTTAAGTTTTGACAAAATCAATCTTCAAATTTTCTCGCAATCACCGGTTCCTTTTTTCATTAATTAACCATAGCTAGTAAGAAAATATTAACTAAATAATATTTTGGATCTTGAAATATAATAATAATAATAATTTAACGGAATAACGTTGACTTGTGATTGACGATTCAATAACAAAAAATGTTCATTACAAACTCAATGAACATGACTCACAATTCCAAAAACATAAAAATTCTTTATTATAAGAAATTTTATAATTCTTATTTATAAACTCAAATAGTGAAATAAATTACTGCTATGTAAATTGCAAACCCACGTGAATAACTTTCTTCAACTTTCTAGATTCTTTGGTGGTTTGATGCCGCCTCTTTTTTGTTTTGATAAACTCAAAAACAACTTTTGCATTCAAATTAAAACGAGCAAATGTAGAATCACAAAGTAAAGAATAAAATATCTAAGAACATATTGGCTGCGGATTAAAATATCATGAAAGACGTGTCGATCGAGAAGCAAGAACAAAATAAGAAAACCATCAAACTCAGAATGTCGTTTTAGCCTTCAAAGTCTTCCTCTTTTCTTCTAGTGTTATACTATGATTCTATTTTAAATTGAGGAGAGGCTTAATAGAAAGCGACTAGATTTGAGCTTATAAAATAGAAGAATTTTAAGCTCATTAGGGGGATTAGCACCCTTCATCCCCCCTTCTATCTCCGCCTCTGCATATTTATGAATTACTCTCCTTGTTATTCTATTCTATTTACTTAATGTTACGTAAGCGGTACAAACGAGTCGAATGGAGCTTGAGAACTTTATATTAAGCTCGAGCTCAGATCGATAGCTCAACGAGATTTCATACTGATTGAGCTCGACTAGACAAGATACATTATTAGTTTGATTTGGGCTAAAAAAACTTGAAATAAGATAAGAATAAATTCAAAAACTATATTATTTAAAGTAAAGTTAAAATCCAAATTTAATAATTTTTAGTAATTTTTCTATAAATATTATTTATATAATGGATTTGTTCCAATAATTACTCATTTAAAATTCATTTCAATATTAGCCCCTTATGCATACATATACATACATATATACATATACTAAACACGGCTTGATAAGAACTCGAGTCGAGCTCTTAGAAGCTTGATCTCGACTTATTAATTAATTAAAGCTTGTTTTGAGCTCGAGCTTGATAAAGTTCGACTTGAAGAAGTCGAGCTCGATCTCAAGTTCATAAAATCTCAACTGGTATACACTCCTGATGTTACATTATATTTACTCTTTAATATGTAAACATATTTGTTTTGGTCATTTTACCTCTATATGTAAATAACTTTTAAAGTGATAAACTATAAGCAAATGTAAACATCACACCAACTAATAAGTTAATAAGCTTGTAAGCACATAAACTAATTAGCTTAAGCCTAAAATAGCAAGCTAACCTAAACAACCTCAAACAAGAATATGTGTATATGCATGTCTCTCAACGCAAAATTCTTAATGTTCTTGTGATGAGGAGAGAATGAATGTATTTTGATTTTGTTATATTAATTGGGAATCATAAATTGTAATCCTAATCATCTATATATGGCGTAATTAGGGTACACTACAACAAAAAAACCATTTTAACCCGCTTTTAAGGATTTTTTGGGTACACTACAACAAAAAAACCGTTTTAACCAAGTTTTAAGGATTTTCTAAAAAACTGACTCAAATATTTTTAAACCCGTTTTTGTTTTATGCTTCATCTTTGTTGCTACAGGGCCTTTGGAAGGCCCAACAACGAGTATGGATGGTCCTTCAAAGCTCAACGATTCCTGCAAAACAGTACACCATTAGCCTCTCCACAAGGATGTCTCCTCGTGACCCAGCTTCAGTGTGAGAATGAGATAACTTCTTCCGCGAGAACAGAGCTTAGTGCATGTGTGTGTATAGAATGAGCAAGTTGGTTCTAGTGTACCTCGAGTATGGTTCTTGGTCCTCTTTTTATATATGGAATGTTCAAAAGGTGCATGTTATTATCTGCTAGTTAATCCAGTGCCTTCCTTCTTCTATCAGCTTTTCAGATGGATAGTCATTGGTCCTTCTTGTGATGCTGTTGTGATCTGCCTTAGGATGGTGCTCCTGTCTTATTAGAGGAATGTTTTTTGATTGGTCTACAGGTTATAGCTTAGCAGGAGTAAGTCAACTATCCTTTTGATTGGTTACTTTCTTTGAGGGATCAGACTTGCTTTCCTTTGGGCTGACTTCCTTTTTCTTGGAGCGGGCCGGATGTATTATATTTGGGCTTTAAGGTTTGGTTGGTGTTGGGCCATATACATACGCTATCGATCTTTATCTACGATTCCATGCTTTATCTTCATGCCTGAGTTCATGCTTCACGCTTCATGTGCAATTTTAAGAACCTAGAAGATAAAGACCGATTCTTGAATGGTTTCACCACAAATTGACTGTTGTACAGGATGGCGTTTGATATTATCCTAAGAGATCAATTCTAGATCCACTTGGAGACAAAGATCGATTGTTCGCGATCTGTATGTGCTTAATCTTCGATGCTTCATATTCTAGATCTACGATTTCACGTTTCATCTTCCATATCTGTTATTTTCATGCTTCATTTCATTAGCGATTTTAAGAACATTAAGATGAAGATCAATGGTGTTTAACTTTCAAATATTTTTGTCTTTTTTCCAACAAAATAATCAAAAATTATTTGTAAAAGTGTTTGGTAAAAGCCTTTTTTAACTCAACAAAAAAAAAAGAAAACTTAAATCCACATCAAAAGAAGCATATCCACGACAACATCCATCAGCTTTCACGTAATCCAACACATTAAATACATAATTTTAAAAGGTCAATACATCCGGTAATATTTTTTAAAGTTCGATATACATAATAAGAATTTGGATAAAGATAAATACATTTTGCTAAAGCATCCTTAATTAATCACTAATTTAGCTCATAACTTAAATAGCCTAATATAACTAGATAATAATATGTAAGCACACAATTGTTATTTGATTTATTAAATAAATCTCAACAATCTCGTGCTTGGGCTACATGTATTAGTTATATAAAAGGTTTCACAATTTCCAATTTGATACAACACCATCACACCTTTTAAAGAGATCATTTTAGATAAAGTTGTTTTTTAATTAATTTTCATCTAATTTAAAATTTCCGTGTTATTCTATGCTATTAAAAATCATGGATGCTTCACTTGTCATAAATATTTGGAATTTTTTTCAGAATTAATATATTTTTGAAAAAAATTATCAAAACTAATCTGGTTTTATTTTAAGTTTCAAAACTAATATATTCGGGAATTCAAAAGTCGGTATATCTGGAATTATTATATAAATCCCGAGGTTTCAAAGTTCGGTTTTTGCTTTTTCCCCGTACCTGTCCCCTGTACCCAATTCCCGAGTTTTAAGAGGTCGGGATTTTCATTTGAAAAATATCTGTACTTATTCCCGGTTTTTCAAAAGTCGGGATTTTCATTTCCCTGTGACTTTATGACAGAGTACGTGAACAAGAGTAGGTTGTGTGGTTGGGATTTAATAAATGATTCCCGACTTTTCAAAAGTCGGGATTTTCAAAACTCCCGTGACCCATTCATAAGTGTTAGGTTGAATGTTAGGTTGTGCCATTATGAGTACTATATCCCGACTTTTCAAAAGTCGGGTTATGATTTCTTAGATTATATGTATTCTTCCTCCGGCTCACTCCCTTTCACATACTTTCTAAATCTTCATTCTTTCTCTTCTTTCTAGCTTACGATTCCACAACTTTCTTTCATTTTCATAACTTATTTCTTTCTTTATTTTCATAACATAACTTTCTCCCTTAACTATTTCTTTTTACTTTAAAAAATGGAAAACATAAGTATTACTTCTGGTCCAGCTAATCCAGAGTTATTATTTTTGGAGAAGGAACACAGAGCATATCATTTATTTCACAAAAATTTAAGTGATACTGCTACCTTCAAAATTAGAAGAGCGGACCAGAAATTTTGGCACATTATAAAAAACAACCCAATCCATCCGACGGTGATGGATCATATTCGTGCAGCCGGCTTCGGTGGTGTATTTGACTGTGGTTACAAGTTAGTTGACCACAGTCTTGTAACCGCGCTTGTTGAAAGATGGCGTCC
>JAUEJL010058760.1:0-30991 GCA_032274825.1 Drosophyllum lusitanicum | reverse complement strand
GATGGTTGATAAAATCAACATTCGAACATGAGCATCATTTGTAATCCAACGAGGATAGCTAGGGATATCAGCTGTTACATTCTCTGTTGTAATCTTCGAGTCTGGGCATTTAATGGTACCATTAACATAACCGATCAGATGATTAGTTATCATGAATGGTTTGATCATAGCCTTCCAGAAACCGTAGTTGGTTGGAGAGAGGGTAAAAGCGAATTTGTGAGTATTGTGGGCTGTTTTCTCTGCAGCAGTAAAGGCAACAATGGTAGCCATGGTTGATTAATTTGTTTCGGTTTGATCAGAAGAGAAGAATAGATGCAGGTCGCTGGACTGTTTTCTCGGGGTTGCAGGTCTAATCGCTGATCGCTGATTAGGTTTGATCAGAAGAGAAGAAAAGATGCAGGTACTTGGTTAGAAAAGATGCAGGTACTTAGTTTGATCGCTGATTAGTTGCAGGTCGCCGATTAAGAGTTGGGTTGGCAGAGCTTATCGCTGTTTTAGGGTTAGAGACGGCTGAGCGATACTGGCTCTGATACCAAGTTAAACCTCGTAATGTTTATTATTGAATAACAGCAGATTACATTAGTCTCTATTTAAAGACTAGAATATTACATTTAGGTACCCTCTAAATATTATAAATTACATAGTCTAACAACTCTTGTTATCTTTAAATACAATAAATAATCAACAATTTTTTTATGAGATGTCAGAATTTTCTTTTTGTAATGTTGTCATGCTGTACAGAAGTCCCTTTGTCGATAAGAATCCAAGTGGAGAGTGCATTAAATTTTAATAAAGGATTTAGTAATAAGTTTGAGAGCTGTTAATCAACTCGATAAGAATTGTTCTTAATTTCCTTTCCCTGAATATGATTAAGGGAACTTTTTATGCGCATTAGGAGATTAGATATTCCCTTTCCATCAATAACCATAGAACAATGGCACAAAACACAAGAGGACATAAGGACATTGTTATTGTTGATAGGAAGAATAACACCACTGGAAGATTACATATCAACAACTTACACTTTTAATGGACCTTGAACTGGAATTTAAGCTGTAAGTTGGCTCTAGGATCAATACAGTATTTCTTAAATTCTTATGATTAGTTACATTTCAGGTAGTTTCATGTGGCTTTATAATGAGAGTCTTATGGTTTTAGGGAATAAGATGGATAAGTTGTGATATGGGATTTCAAGAATTTAAGGGGATTATGATCTAAGTGAGATGTATAAGGTGTTATATGGCATTTAATAGGAGACATGCATATGCAATATGATCAAGATCAAGGATATACAACTTAGGAGAATTTCAATGTTGGTACTAGTCTTAGTAATGTGTGTGGAGGGTTGCGAGTAGGAGTGTGATGGGAGGATGTGCATAGAATAAGCTCGCCGCCAACCATGAGAACCGGAACAAAACAATATGAAACTTAGTAGTGCTATAAACCATGATTTATTATAGTTCGGATTTTAGGGTGATGTATGCTTTGTGTCATAAACACTCAAATTAAGTAGATGAGACTGATATGTATGACCCCTTAAGTTAACATATGAGGGTTGATTATTGTTTAAACAATGATCTTGTTATAGGTGGAAAATTAGAGCATGATTAGGAGACATATAATAGCTAACTAAGATTTCTGTAAGAGGTGACTAAACATGATAAGCATGTTCATGGAGATAATAATGTCAAAATAAACGGGGTTTATGGATGGCACCTAGAATTGTTAGCAAAATGAAATGAAAAGGGACGAGCCTTTTAGATGTTAAAGGCATGATATGGAAATATATAGGAGTTATATGCATGTGTGTATGTATTTGACCGATTAACTTAAAGCTAAGATATCATTGGTGATGTTTGATTTCATTGGAACTATGTCAATCAAGTATGATATGTATCGACTCTTCGAAGGACCTTTTAGAATTATTTAGCATGATAGAGATAGAAGGTATGTAGATAGTTGAGAACGCTTATGCTTTACTATTGGCATTAGAATATTATTTGCTTCTGTATAACCCTTTTAAGTTAGAATTGAAATAGGAAACTTACAAACTTTGTATGGCAGTCCCAAAAGGGATTAGTTATGTGGAGGTTGTTTATAAAGTTAGGATGACCAACAATGATAAGATGTTTAGGCATTAATATATCCTTGAAAGGGATTTCCCCTTTTAGCAGGTTCTGGGGGAGGATGACTCTTTGAGACTTACCAAGCTCTACCCGTGAATCCCCCATTTGGTGAGATTGTTGCAGGGTCTATTAGGGTTTAAACAAGGAAATGGTTTATTCCTTATTTATAAAAGATTAACCATTTCATGAGGGAGGGGATAAGGTAGTATTTTGGTCCATAAAGAGATTTGGACATTTATGGTTGCTTCCATATCATATTTGTTATTATTTTCTGATGCTTTAAACATGTATGGCCATGTCTTTTAACATTTAGATATGTGATGATACAGAAGAGTGCAGCACGTAAAAACATACTAAAAATTGCCATCTGTTCTCCTAACTCGCCATACACCGTCACGGTTGAAAAAAATTTAGTTTCATGTGTCATATGGTTCAAACAGAAAATTTCTTGGAGGTACATTGTTAGTGTAATACAACTATTCAAAAACATGTTAGTCAAATATTTAAGAATTAACATCTCAATCTGAATTTTCAAGTGTGAATTAAGAGGCGAATTTTAAACAATAAGATATTATGATGTGTTCCAATTCATGGATGCTAGCCCTAGGAATCATCACTTCAGACTTCATCTTCCAGACTGATGCATGCTTCAGATGAACCTTTTGCCTTCTGATCTCATACAAGTATCATTCTTGACCTTTGACCTTCTTTATTTGACTTTGAAACTACTTTGCAATTATCTTCTTCTCACAGTTACCTGCGGCCTTTTGTGAAACCATGAAGACGCTACTTACAGGTGATAGAAAGAATACAACAAGTTTGGTCTGTGAATTACTCAAATGAACTTTAGTAAGTGTTTTATGATTTGTAGAAGATTGGCTGGGTTGATTATCATGATATTTTTTCTTCTCATAGTTAATGTCCTGAAGCATATTCAAGAACAATTGTGGCTCCACTCATCACTCTTGAGGTATTGTCTATATCTTTTGTGGTTTTAATAATACCTAATACTATATGAAAAAATTATTGGCGACAATTTTGACCTATTTAGTTACTAATTGTTCTATCTGGGTCACTATAATTATTTTTAACTCTAATGTCTATATTGTGTATTAATACTGGAATCTCACATCACTTTACTTAAAAAAACAAGTGTATATTTGGCAATTGGTTTGACAGAGTAAATATTTATGAATACATCTGTGTTGCGCAAAATTTTTAACATTTTTTTAACTCTTGTTATCTTTAAATACAATAAGTAATCAACAATTTTTTTCTGAGATGTCAGAATTTTCTTTTTGTAATGTTGTCATGCAGTACAGAAGTCCCTTTGTCGATAAGAATCCAAGTGGAGAGTGCCAGCATTAAATTTTCATAAAGGATTTACTAACAAGTTTGAGAGCTGTTAATCAACTCGATAAGAATTGTTCTTAAATTCCTTTCCCTGAATATGATTAAGGGAACTTTGTATGCGCATTAGGAGATTAGATATTCCCTTTCCATTAATAACCCTAGAACAATGGCACATAGCACAAGAGGACATAAGGACATTATTATCCTTGATAGGAAAAATAACACCGCTGGAAGATTACATATCAACAACTTAAACTTTTAAAGGATTTTGAATCGGAGTTTGAGCTGTAAGTTGGCTCTATGTCCTGTTAGTTTAAGACAATCTGGCCGAGAAATACTAATTAAAATCACACTCTCACACTGTTAAGTTTTTGATTGATTAATCCAACCCCGAATATTGCTTTCAGATATATAAGTATTTAGCAAAAGTGTATAGCTGACCCTGTCCGACTTTTGCCTAACACAAGAAAAAGCGACCCGTCATCTTTTTAACTTTTTGATCAGAGGAGAAACATCTACTCCATAGTACTCATCAGCACCTCGCTCTCTAGTTTTTCCTATCTTCATCATCTTCTTATCGTCAAGTTGCAAGATGCATACATGATGGTGGAACTGAAGTTGTTAAGGTAAGAAAAATTGTTTTTTTAGAGGTGGCAAAATGAACAGGTCGTGGGTTATGAAATGTGTCAAAACGGGTTTGTTTTGGTACAGATCATGTAACATTCACGAGAATGCTATTTGTCCGAAGTTAGTTACCTTATCAATTTAAAGATAAAAGTGAGAATTATATTAATCATAGCCATTAGCCACGTATAATTTTAATCGGTTAAATTATAGTTATTTTGTAAGAAATAAGACTTTATTTAAGGTTGGCCATATTAGACTTTTCATTTCCTGAAAAATTTACATTTATATATAGATTCCCTAATTAGTTAAGTTCGATTTGATGTTAGACAGGCACCATGTCTCACTTACTCTTTTGAAATCACGCAATGTTTGGAGGATCCGTATCCCTTTCATTATAATGTTGGTCCAACAGTCAATGATCCGTATCCGTTTCATTACGACACTGGTCCAAGGGTCAAAGATACAACTTTCAAATTTATCCTATCTTCATGCACTCGAGATAAACCAAACCTAACTTGTGATTTAATTTAAATCACGATTTGAATATCCATGCATTATTTGAATTAATTTAATTAGCCTCCACTTTATCCTCAACAATCTCTCACTTGGAGGCTCATTGACTCAATTGTCATCCAAACTAACATTTTTTCTCCATATCTAGCTCGGTGTCTTTATTCATCATTTTACATGAAGTTCAGCCAAAACTATGTAAAGCTTCGGTATCTGTTGTCACCACCTTAGTAAACATATCTTCGGGGACAACATACCATCACTTATCAATAAAGTGATACCTTGTCTGATTGTGTTTCGTCCTACTGTGAAACACCGGATTCTTTGCAAGGTAACTACACATTATCACAATAGAGAACACTCTCAACCTGTTTCATGTCCAACTCTGACAGAAAATTCTTTAACCATATAAGCTCTTTACTTGCTTCTGCAATTGCCATGTACTCTACTTCTGTGGTTAAGAGAGCAACACTTTTTTGTAATCTATACATCCAAGTGCTAATCCATCTTGCTTGAATCTAAACAACCTCCTAGATCTGCATCAGCGAAGATTTCTAAAATAACCTTCTAAAATAACATCATTTTTTCCAGAAACACAAAGAGGTTTTAGAAGTACCATTCAAGTAGTGTAAAAGCCACTTAACCGCCTTCCTATGTTGTTTACCAAGATTATACATAAATCTTCTAACTACTCTCACTGCATGAGCAATATTTGGCATGGTGTAAACCATTGCATACATTAAAACTACCAACTGCAGACGCATAAGGAACTTTACACATTTCATCCTCGTCTTCATCCGTCTGAGGTGATTGTTTATTTGACAATTTCAAATGAGTACCCATAGGTGTGTGCTTCTGGCGTCATTCATCCTGAACTTGTCTAAAACTTTCGAAATATATTTTTCTTGAGAAAGTTTTAGAGTACCTTCCATTCTATCGTTGCAGCTAGAAAACTTACATCTAGAGAAGATCTCATTATAATCAACTCCTCTTTTATTAGAACCTCTGACCTACCAATCTTGCCTCCTCTTTTCTGTTAGAACCTCTTAGCAACCAATCTCGCCTAGTACTGTTTACTGCCATTAGATTCTTCTTTTACCATGAACACCCATTATTCTATTGTGCTTTCTTCCCGGCTGGTAATTTGACCAAGGACCGGTTCTTTTCAAGTGAGTTCATCTCATCCCTCCTGACCTTCTCCCACTGTATGGATTTTTTAACTTTTTAAGGCCTCTGAATAAGATTCTAGTTTACCATTTTCGATCAACAACAAATAATTTGCTAATGGAGAATATCTAGCAGCCGAAGGTCTTCTATTTCTTGTGCATCTCCTTAAAGTTGATGCATCATGAGTATCACTGTCATCTAGAATCACTATAATCTGAGCTCCCACTATTTCCAAATGCCATACTGCTTTCTACACATTGACCGGTTTCTGAACTCTCAACATTTTTTAAAAGCTTACGTGAACCTGCAAGGTCATCATGTGAGTCATCTTCAAACACTAGTTGATATTTCTTCTTGGATTCTCTAATAGTGTTAGAATATGCTGAAAACTTATCGGTATCTTTGACTTTCACATAAGCATCACAACTGAATTATACTTTCAAGTGTAAAAGACTAACCTCTAACTTGCCATTCTTCTTTTGGAATCTTGAACCCCTATAGGACTAATGGTCCACGATTTATCCGCTGTGTTAACTGAATCTTCCCGCAACATCTTAGGCAGCCCCTGCATGCAATCCCTGTTCATTCTTTTAGTGACTATTCTGCCGAGGAGTTTCTGAAAATGTTTTGATCATTCTAATCTCATTTTCTACACAAAAATCAACAAACTCCTTGTTGTATTCACACCATTGTCAGACTTTAAACACTTCTCCAGCAAGTTTGTTTGGTTTTCAACGGCAGCTTTCCATTCATTTAAAGTAACAAAAACATCATATTTATTTTTAAGAAAATTAACCCATACCTTTCTAGTGGAATTGTCAATAAAAGTGACATAGTACCATGATCTGCCTGTTGATGTGATTTATGTAGGCCCGTACACATAACTTTGAATCAGCTCCAACTTCCCAACCTTTGATGACTTTCCCGACTTCGCGAAAGTAACCTTTTTATGTTTGCCAAGTACACATGGCTTGTAGAAATCAACTGTCATCTTCTTCAAACTAGGAATTCTACCTTTTGAAACCATCTCCATACATTTTTCACTCGTATGCCCAAGTCTTTGGTGCCATAGAGTGAAACTGCGTGTATCTTCGTCAAGAGCTACGTTCACATTATTAGCCGGTACCTCTACCATGTATAAAGAGTCCCTCTTTTGTGACCACGTGAAACAACCATATTCCCTTTTTACCACCTTCCACCGGTGATCCTCGAAAATATTTATTTTTTATTATTTATCTATTACTTATATTATTGTATTATGTATTTTTATATCATTAAATATGAAAAAAAATCAAAATTCAAATTTTAAGTTCTCTACAAGTTTCAAATTCTGAATCCGTTCAAAAGCGAGCTTAATAGTTCTGTATGATCTACTAACTGTGACTATTCACGTAAAGACGATAAAAGTAAATGAGCGTATCCTCATCATCGAATTTAATGTCAACCGACACTAATCTTGAGAGTATCGAATTAAATTCCTTTTCCTTTATCTTCATATTCACCAACTGTCGGATCGAATAAGGAAAACCTTATTTGAAGACGAAAGTTTTTCGTACATGGTTAACGCCTTGATCAATCAAAACGCGATCCTTTCATTGACGATATTGTATATGACATTCTTCACCAAATCGCCAATGATAACCTCACCCCTGACCGCACCAAGAGCCTGCATGTCCATCAAGTCTCAATTCATATCTACTGGTTTCTTTATATCTACCGGTTTCGTCTATGATAATTGTAGATGTAGCTTTTTCTGACGATCTTCATCTTCTAGAAACCAAAATTGTGGCCGTCAAACTTGTCGATCTTGACCTTCCGGTCTTCTCCCATTGCTTCAACCGAGCCAAGCACGGTTTGGCTCTGATACCGGTGTAAGAAAATGTGAAATGGACCCAAACAATAACACCACAAACACAAGCAAATAGCAATTTGAAAAACAAGAACACAAGATTTTACGTGGTTCAAATGATGGATGAAATCAAACTACATCCATGGCCGAAACTAGAGATTACTTTTATTATATATTAGGTGCTCAAAGGTTACAAATTACATGAGATCAATATTTACAGGAGAGAACTAGATAAAGTTAACCATCAAATTCGGCTTTGTCATGGCCGAATTTATCTTCAAAAAATCGGCCCCCAAGTTGGATAAGGTACAGGAAGCAACAAACTATATCCAAGATACACCATACTTAGCTTGTGATTTAATTTAAATCATGATTCAAATATATCCATGCATTATCTGAGTTAATTTAATTAGCCTCCACTTTATCCTCACAATCTCCCACTTGGAGGCTCATTGACTCAATTGTCATCCAAACTAATCTTTCTTCTCCATATCTAGCTCGGCGACTTCATTCAGCACTTAACATGAAGTTGAGCCAAAACTATGTAAAGGATATTTATGATATTTAACTGACTAGGAAAGTATTGCTACCAATGGATGCCAGAAATGGCTAGTCATATGTGATGTTTCATTAGGATCCAATGATGCATCTGTTAAAATCAATCAAGGGTAGTCGAACAAACTCTAAATATGATTGATACCTGAAAACACACCTTAGTGTATGAAATTGATACACACAAATGGTTTCATTACGTATAGGACCTGACTAAGTTGTTTTAAGCATGATATCTGAAAACAACATATGAATGTTGGTCAAACACCCCTGCCTACCTCAAAGCAAATTGTAGCGTGGATGGTAAACACCCCTGCCTACCTCTACGAGGCGTGGGGTTTGAATCTCTCAATCGGTTTTTTCCATGCGCCTTCTCCCATTTAGCAGTCTATTCAATTTTTAATTCCTTAGTCCTTAATAATTTTCATTTTACTATTCCATACATTTTTAGTAAAACAAAGCTATAATAAATTTATATAATATATATTTAAAATTCAATTATATAAAAAAACCCATTATGAGTATGTTTGATATAATTAGCTGGAGCTGTTTATAAAAGAGTTTGGTAAAAGTAGTTGTGGAGGGAGCTAAAATTGTAAAATGGTTTAAAAGGACATGCAATAAAGAAATAAAAATAATTAATAAAATATTTCATGATGTAAATTAAAAGTTTAGATTATTCAAGGTAGCAATTTCTTGATACACAAATGGCTCAAAGAATTGACGTAACAAGTGAAATGAAGTGATAGCATAACATGATTAGAATAAGTCATCGACCGACGTGCATTTCATATTGAAGCAACAATATCATTGCAAATCTGCTTCATCTCATTAGATGTTCCTTCGAACAAGTCTTCGTTACTTGAGTCACCGTTATGAATATCCCGAACTTCATCACATGGTATGTCATCCGGATGTTGATCTGCTGTAGTGAACATGTCTTCTTCACAATTACTACGGATGTAGTTATGCAAAGCGAATGAGGCTATAATAACATCAATTTGAGTATTTTCCACTGTTTCTTCGAGACTCCAAATGATCTCTCAACGAAGAGATGAATGTGAACGGTTGAAAGACTCTTGCAAGTCATTTGGTGGCTCATTTTCAAATTATGAATGATGGTACCTTGTCTTGGAATATGGAACCAAATATCCTTTTCTATCTGGATACCCTTTATCAACTAGACAGTATTTTTCCTGGTAAATAGATAAGAAATAAGTAGATCGCAATCTATAAAATAATTTGGAAAGTTCATTGATGGTATGTTAATTGCACAAAGAAAAACACGTGTGTCATGTGTAGATCTCTCCTATCTAACTTAACACATATCAAAATCACAAGTTGCCATTACATTAAATGTAGGTACCCTTTTTCTTCTTATGTATGGAATTTGCTCCGCCTCTCTGATGCAAGCCAATACAAATTAACTTAATTATTGAAAAATTTTCATAACCTTTTTTTTAATTATGGAGAACAAAAAAATAAAGGAAATAGAAAAAATATAAAGAAAATAGACATATCACTAAACGAAATTTATTCGATGTCACCGTATTACATGAATACTATACTCCCCACGTCTTGAAAACGGACATGTTAACAAGTAGAAATTATTTGTTGTCGCCGCATTGCGCGGGTATCATGCTAGTTCACATATATTGGTACATATACTCATATCTTTATTTTACTCATCTCTTTCTTCGTACTAGCATTTATCATCCCCTATTTAGTAGTTTTATAAACTATATCCACTTTACTTTTAATTCTCTTCTCATAATCTCCAACAAATTTATGTATAAACATATCATCAGCATATTATATAACTAATCCACTTATCCAGACCATATGCAATTCACATATTATTTAAAAACATATAAATTGTAGTTATTGCCAATTAGTAAACTCTAAATACCAAATTGAGGTACTCATCTGCGGTCTAGAGCTTTCCATTAACTTCTTTCGGCTTCTTTGAATCCTCAATCATCCTAAATAAGGATAGCATATTAAAATACAAATTAATTAAAACACAAAACCCAACTCATGATCTAATGGGGGTGGACATGGCCTGTGTCAACCTTACATGGCCTATGTCTAAAGCTACATGACATGTGTACCCTATACGGCCTGTGTCAACCTACACGGCATGTGTTCAGTCCTACACTACATGTGTTCAAGATGCTTGGATAGAAATGAATAAAGAGGCCTTGATTTGTGAAGATGTTAAAATGCGTATAATAATGTCAGTGATCAATATAGCACGTATGATGGAAGTCCCGTATAAGAATAAGGACCATTTCACACATGTTAGTGAAGAACTCATGAATCATATCAAGTCTCTTATCGGTAGATCTCCCTATGGGGCATTGCACGTTTAGCCAGACTGCTCTACTCGTGTTGATGTTATAATTGTATGAGTTATGGTATTTCATGAGACGTTATATCATGTTTCAATACCTGGAAGAGGGCTCATTGTTTTTATTATTGTTGATTATGGTTAAGTTGTGATGTCGTATTTCTACTTACATTTACTTTATCAAGTTAATGTTTAAGATTATCATGTATCAAATCTTGTTATTAAATCCCGGGTAATAAATGTTAATTTGTGTAAACTCCACCTGTAGATGTTTATATTTCTCTTTATATAATTGAGAGATCCAATGAAGATAAATTTACACATTATTATTGTTGATTATGGTTAAGTTGTGATGTTCTCTTTAATACGAAATAATATACGAAGCAACTATCACTTATTTTAAACACTCAATTTTTTTATAAACGTCTTCCCAATCACAAATCTTTTTTAAAAAATAAAAATTTTTAAATCACCACCACATGCCATCAAAATGAAAATCAAAACCAAATCCGTGCATCAAATAAACCCATCACCGCCATTTGACGGGATCTGAGATAAACCAAATCTGAAAACCCATCTACGACAAGGGCAACAATGATGGTGGTTGTGGTCTTTTCCGATAATAGCGTTCGAGGATGATGGTGATGCGGCAGAGATATAGTGGATGGTGGCGACAAGATGATGGAGGGAGAGAGAGAGAGATTCGTGATGGTTAGAGAATCAACTGGTAATATGATAGGGTGGGAAATTTGGGGATTATATTATGTTTTTTTAATTATTTATTAAAAGTATTTAAATCTATAAATCTTAAAAGGTAAAATTATGTATACAACTAGAAATTGCATAAAGAGAAATATAAACAATCTATAAATCAAAATTGTTACAAAACAATCATTATCCATTTAGCTTGTGACGCCTCCGGATACGTTTTAGCATATTCATACAAACAATTGTCTAGATGCAAATGTATTGTAATTGTTAGTTCTCGTGATAACATATATTTCAATTTTTTAATAATAAACTACACTAATATTTCATTCTTGGCTAATAATAAGAAGGATTTATAGTCTTATACTCTTTTTAAGTTAAAGTGTAAAAATTATTATTGTTTGTACCGTCTTGTCTGTCCTCTTGATCAACACGTACCAAAACAACTCCTTACAAACCATTTTTATTCTCCTCCGCCGCATTGCGCGGGTACCCCGCTAGTATATATATATGGGGAAAAATTATTTGAAAATCGTTTTTATTACAAGAACCATTGTGGAACAGTCAATTATTACTTTGTCTTGCTTAATTAAATTAAATTAGAAAGGGCAAAATTGGCAATTATAAAATTGTTATACGCATGGCTGCACCGTTGTTTTCTTTTATATCTTGTGGCAATTAAGGGGCTGCGCCGTTTTATTTTTAATTTCTTTTTTCTTTTTTATAAATAGCATGAATTATATATTTTTTATATTTTTTCATTTTTTTTCCTTTAATCTCTTCTCTATTTATTAATCATAACTATTTACATTTTTATTGGAGATCGACGAGAAGAATTTTTTTCACTTTCGCAACTAGAATATCAAAAGAATCTAAAAAGATCACTTTTTTTAATTGATTGGTCTATTTTTAGTTTCAAGCACCAAATTTTAAAATTTATAGTAATATGTAAAAAAATGTAAATTTGTATAGTTATTTTTCGTTTATTTTCTCTCGTGTTTAGTGTAATGATTTAAGTAGGCGATTTTGTTGTGATATTGTTAACATGTAAATTACAATAATATGTAGTATGATAATTAATGGGTACTTGCTAATGTTAATTTTGACCTAACCAACTTTGAGTGGCATATATGCATATAAAGGTGTACATGTGTATGTGCACATATGCACAAATTTGTACCTGTGATGGAAAAAAAATTAGTTTTACGTGCGCATGTGCAGAAATCTATACCTGTGCTAAAAACATCCAGTGTTACGTCTATATGTGCATATGCATATCTGCACGAGATGCATATGTGCATGGTGCATATATACATCCAGATGCACCTATGCAGTATGAACAGGTGGTGCACCTCTGCTTGAAAAAAATTGAGTGTTATATTCACATGTGCACACATCTCATGTTGCTAGAAAAAACCCCGATAAAAACGAAATTTTTTTCTTTGAAAAAATATAGCAATATGGATGTCATATTAAAGAACATATTTTTCTCATTAATTTGATATAATTTTCGTATTTTAATACTTTTGTGTTTGGAAAATATTTAGTTTAAAAAAAGTGGGGATAAGTTGTCCCCCCTTTATTTAGGCAATTTGCCTAAAATACCCCTCCAACATACTTGGACATTGAAAATGATGACTGTGTTTTTAATTAATTACATGTTTGTCACAACTAATATTAACCCTTGATTAATTGTGATCAATGGCTACAAACGGTTATCGTGGTACTCGCAATAAAACTGGTTCACAAATGAACCATCTTATGTATACACACACACTAGCATAGTCCCCGTGCAATGCGGCGGCTAGAAATAATTTATACTCGATAACATGTCTGTTGTTAATAACGTAAGACTATTATATCACACATTATAATGACATTGAACAATTTTCGTTCGCAATGTATCCATTGTCTTTCTCATGTTTCCATTTCTTTTATAGTATAGTTTATCAAAATGTATTCAAGTTGTCAGGTTTTGTTATTGTGTATGCTAAGCTTTGAAACTTACCATTTGTATTCAACTTTAAAATATTACCGTTTAATGTATCAGATCTGGTATAGATGGTCACACGTTGATGTGGCAACGGTTTTGCTAATGTGACATCTGACTTGGATACCGATATGTATTTTTCTTGTTAAAAATAATTAAAAATAAAATATAAATATAATAATAATTATATTATTATTATTTTATTATTATTAATACAAAGATTTTAAAATAAATTCCAGATTTTAATTATAAAAACAAATCGTTGGAACGTTGGTAAAATCTAATCGATTTTATGATGTAACCCAAATTATTATTAATTATAAAAACAAATAAATGGAAGTATGAAATCCTTCAACAATTTAAGTTTCCAACATTATCAGTAGAAAACAAAGGGATTTGGTAAAATCAAGTTGATTTTTTGACGTAACCCAAATCGACGTCCAAATTTGCAATGGTTACCCAAATAGATGTTTCTAGATCTAATAAGGATGATGATTTACGAATGGGTTTTTGTTGATTCTACATTTCTGATTTCATCATCGATTGGGTTTATGAATTGCTATTTATGAATGGATTTTGATTTTTGCTTTCTTCATCTTTTAGGGTTTCGAATTTTGAATGGACTTGTTCATCATATCTCCAACGATTTCGTCTCTATCAAATGCCCAGTTTCAATGATTTCATCTCCATCAATTTATGTTCATCATCAAAGATTATTGGGTTTGATTGTAACAGATATGGTATGTTTAGGGTTTTCTTTATTAGGGTTTCGATTTCGATCATATGCTTCATTGAGTTCATATCTATTATTGTGTTTGATTGCCACATATCTCGTATGTTTCTTTCATCAATATGGTGGTTCGCTTAGTTGGTTCATTTTAGGGTTCCTAGTTCTTCATTCCGACACCTTTATTTCGGTGATCCATGGATTTAGGGTTCTTGAAGTTTGTGATTCCATTCTGCTTGTTCCAGATTTGAGTTGATATACAAGATTCGTTCATTGACTGTTAAGATCATCTTCATCTTCACCTTTTGCGATTTCAGTCAGTTTGTGCACATGTGTGTTCTACGAGTTCTTTCGGATGAATGGTCTTCTTAGAAATAAATAAAAATGTTAAAGTAATAAGGGATAAATGTGATGTGGCATTTGAGTGATATAAAAATAAATAAAAAATAAGAGAAAAGCAGGCAAACCGATACATTAAATGGTAAGTTTTTAAGTTTTGATATATTAAATAGTAAGTTTTAAAGTTCAGTACATATAATAGCAAAACGTGACAGCTTGGATACATTTTGATGAACTAAACTCTTTATTTTATTTCTTTTTTCTTTATAACTCTTTTATTAATTTTTAAAAACAAAAAACTGAGAAACAAAAAGAATATTAAATATACAATAAGTTAAACCTTTTGTTTTAATACACGAATCATTTAAAAAATTCGAAAATGTATATAAATTTATGTTACATATTATTAGGTTTATAAGTTCTAGCTATACGTATTTTCTTGTACTTAAATTAAATTAGTGTTATATGATAAAATATTTAAACTATTACTTTTATTAAAATCCTTTTTATTTAATTTTTAATTTGTATTTAATATCATATAGGTTGAAAATTTACTTGTATTGACTTTACTTTTTTAAACATTATTTATTTAGGAAGGTTTAGTTATAAAAAAAGTATTTAAGAATCTAATTAAGTCTATATAATAGTTTCCTTATATGTTTAAATAAATGGTAAATCAGTAATTTCAAATTACTTAAAATTAAGAAATTACAATGACGTAAAAGCTTTAGGATATAGTGTATATATATAGGGGAATGTTCAAATGTGAATGAGAAATTAAACGAGAATGGGAGACTAAATCTCAGCCGTCCGATCTGGAGGTAAATAAAAAAACGTGGTGGCATTTTTGTCATTAATCGCAACTTTATAATCAGTAGTAGTATTTCATGACTGAAATATCAAAGAAAAAAATAAAACAGTGACTTTTGTTATTTTGATATTTTATATATGAATCATGCTTATACTCTGTTGCTTCACTTTTTTTCTTTAATGTTTCAGTTATGAAACAGTAGTATTTTATAACTGAAATATCAAAGAAAAAGGCAAAGCGTTGTCTTTTATATCATTGATATTTCAGTCATAAAACAATAGTATTTGTTGATTGAAATATCAAAGAAAAAAACGAAGCGGTGACTTTTTTTTCTTCGATATTTCAGTCATGAATTAGTAGTATTTCATGACTGAAATATCAAAAAAAAAAAGAGAAGCGGTATCTTTTTTTTTTCTTTGATATTTCGGTCATGAAACAGTACTACTTTCACTTTTTTTTTGATATTTCAGTCATGAAATATTACTGTTTTATGACTGAAATATTAAAGGAAAAAAGCATTTGCTTCACTTTTTTTTTGTTTGATATTTCAGTCATAAAACAGCAGTATTTCATGGCTGAAATATCAAAGAAAAAGTGAAGTGATGACTTTTTTCTTTGATATTTCAGTCATGAAATTTTACTGTTGTTTATAAAGTTGCAATTAATTACAAAAAGCCACCGCGTTTTTTTATATTTACGTCCAGATCGACAGCTGAGCTTTAGTCTTCCATTCTCATTTGAACCCTTCTATATATAGGCAAAAGTTTAAACAAGAATTTTTCGTAGAAAAACTGCGAGAACTGTTTTTAATGCTATTAATGACTCATTAATAGGGGTATTTTGGTAATTTATATATTTACGCAACCGTGAATTGCGTCCGCATAAGCTGTCATTAATTTGCTAGACTTGATTTTCCTGAAATAACCCTTATTAATGCGTCATTAATAATCCATTAATGAGTCATTAATGAAGGATTAACGAGCCGCTAAAAAATCTTAGCCATTGATTAAGTTTAATCAAGAGTTAAGATTGGTTCTCACAGTTTTCGTATGAAAAACAGTTCTCGTTTGAACCCTCCCCATATATATTGTTAGACCCAAGTTGTGTTCATTTTATCATTTTAGAATAGTTTCGCTTCTAGTTGTATTTCCTATAACTATAAGGTATATTGTGAAAATATCTTATAGGTATATAAACAATGTAATTAACCCTAATTCATTGAAGCATTTCATATTTTCAAATCAAAGTGTGTGTTCTTAGTTTTTCTCTCAAGCGTTCATACTAAGTTCATCATCATTGTGTATTTGCTTCAATACCATTAATACAATTAGGAACATACAATTGGTATCAGAGCCAAAAGTGGATCAAAAGGTGAGTTCTTAATCGAATGATTGAAGAAAAAAAAGATCGATTCCGTGAGTTTTTTTTTTAATTCACCTACCTGCCTGCTTGGTTAATTAAATCACTTGCTTGTCAGCCTTCTTCCATTGATTCTCCTGTGTGCTTACTAGCCTGCTTATTATTTTCTTTTCGGCCGTACGCTTCGAACCCTAATTTTTTTTTTGATTTTTGAGTATTTAATTCAAATTGATCCTTGGAATTGCTTAGTTTGATGTTTATTTGAAGATTGGGATTGAAATCATTTTATTTGAATTGAAAATTAAGTAAACAAGATTGCTTAATTTGAGGGATTAGGTTATTTTTGTTAGGATTTTAAGTCTTTGAATCATACACGTTATTCAATCAATTGCAATTGTTCTTCCCCAATTGAATCGCATTTGGTTTCAATTGTATTTGATATCTCAATCGTATTTAGCAATTGTAGTTGAGAATTGAATTTCACATTTGATATTTCAATTGCAGTTCACAATCGTATTTAAGCAATTGTATTCCCCACCAATTGTAATTCGAATTGAAATTCACAATTCAATTGTAATTACACTTCAAACGTAATTGCCAATTGAATTTCCCACCACCAATAGTATTTGCTAATCGAGATTCTCCAATTGCAATTTGAATCGCAATTCCCCAACGCAATTCCTCAATCACAATTCGGAATCGCAATTCCCCAGTCGCAATTCCTCTAATTGCAATTCCCATCCATTGCAATTAATCAATTGCATTTCATTTAATCAAAATCATCACCTTTATCATTCCACTCAAAGATCCATTGTCAAGTATCAACCATGTTTCATGCCAAAGAAGAAGAAGTTCTCAAATTAAAGAAGGAGGTAGAAAATTTTGGTTCAAATCTTATTCTTTGGGCAGATTGTGCCAACAAACAAAAAAAGAGAGCAGATGATTTAGAACAAGAAAATGTCAAACTTACTCTATAACTTTCTGAATTGACTGAAAAACTTCACATGCCAGAAAACAAATATCACAAGTTTGAGATTGAAGAATGTGTCAAGATAAGAAATTTTGAGTAACAATTGTTGAATATTCAGAGCAAGTCACATTCAGAAAGCATGAGTTTTGAGACTGAAAGAAATCAATTTGTGCTTAAAATTTAGAAATTGGAGCAAGACTTACAAAATTGTGTAGAAGAAAAGGTCATGACATCTTCTGATTCTGAAAAAGTTTAAAAGAGTAAGTCTTCCAAAGGAAAAGAAATCAAGGTGGTTCCTGTAATAGTCCATACAGGTGAACATCAAAAAATGTTGTGCATCCAAAAACCAAATACTCTAAGGGGGTGTTTGGTAGAGAGAAAAGAAATGGGGGAGAATTGGTTTCTCTTGTTTGGGAGAAATGGTTATAGTTTTGGGAGGAGAAATGATTTCTCCACCCATTTCCATTTCTCCCCTTCCTTTGTATTTTTATTTCTCTTCAAATTGTGGAGAAATAGAGAGAAATGGCAACCAATGTCTACTCATCATTGTCGATATCCGGTTGCGATGTGTTTCCAGCATTCTAATCATCATCATGGACGTCCGGCAAGGCGGCCAACGCCGCAACCGCCGTCCGGCGACTTGAGCCATCATTTCTCTGTTTCATTTCTTTCATAATACCAAACAAGGAAATCAATTCCAATTCTCCACACATTTCTATTTCTCCTTATTTCCATTTCTCCCCTATTTCCATTTCTATTTCTTCCGATTTCTTTTCTCTACCAAACTAATTGTTAGTGGTAATATTTTTAATGAGTTTTTTGCTTAAATAACAGTCATATGAAATGACAAGACTACACATAATGCTTGTAATTCAAAAGTCAAAATTAGTTGTCATGTGCCTCCACGGTCGCAGCCCATGGTTGACTTTGGGCTGGACCCGTCGACCCAACGGTTAAGCTTTTTGTCCTTTCCCCTTGTTCTATATAAAACATCCTCATGGCATACTTTTACACACCCTCTTACACTATAAAGTTCTCTCTAATTTTTACACAAACTAGTGATCATTCAAATACATTTTATGTATGATTTATGAGTTGTTAAGATCAAAAACTAAAAAATCATTCAGGATACCTTCACCTGGACCAAACCCAGACACTGATTTTATTCAAAAACAACTCAAGAGCAAGAGAATAAAAAGATAAGAGAGTTTCATTTACAAATATATTTATTCTTGATATTTGTTTGTGATAGAATAAACTTATTGTGCACATCTTGATGAAGAAGTTAGTAGATAGTTGGGTTGTAAAGTTCTTGATAAAGAATTTAGTTATGGGTTTTGCTTATGCTGGTCACTTCCTTGGAGAAAAGTGGCATGCACTTAAGTGGTGACTTATTTGGGAAAAAGTGGCATGTGCTTAAGGTGGTCTCTTTCTTGAGAAAAAATGTTAAGTTTTTTAAGGTGATCACTTCTTTATGAAAAAAGTGATATGTTGTGAAAGTGATCTCTTCCACCTAATAGAGATGCTGATAATAAAGATAACTTTTGGCTTGAAGGTTAAGGAGTGGACGTAGGTTGGATACGTTAACCTCCAACTGAATCACTATACATCATAAGTCATAATTTTTCCCTTTCAACTCTTTACATATTTGCATTTTATATTCTTGCTTGATATTATATACTTGCTTTTATTGTGCAAAAGAATATAAGTTTGTACACGTGTGTTAAAAAGATAATAACTTTAAAATACTTAAAAGTAGCCACTAAACTATTAACCCCCTTCTAGTTGTACAAGTATTCTATAAGGTTTAGGTCAAAACAAACCATTATCAAAAAATTTAAGTAAAAAATATTTTTAAATTCAAATTATTATTATTGTTGTTGTTATTATTATAGTTAATAAAATAGCATCGCCTCTACAACATCATCAATCATAACCATTGCTCACCAACATCACCATCATCTGCGATTGGTGAAGACGGCAATGGGTGGTGGTTACAACAATGGTCGGTGGTGGCAATGGATATGTTGTAATGTGAACAATGGGTGGTGTAATTTCAAACGAAATTCATACAACACTTCAAATGAAAATATACTATCAATAATCTATGTTGACAACTTTTTTAGTGAAATGAAATGTTAGATTTGCTTGTCTAAGGGCTAAAGTGCATCAAAATAAATCAACTTTGTTTTCATTACTATTGTATGTAACCAACTTTATTTTTTTCTAAAATATACTACTTATTCATATATTACATTGTTTGCAAAGTCACCTACAATGCCAGGCCACTAGCCGACAAACTAACTCTGGTGACTATCTTTGAAGATATTTGCATATTATAGGGACCTTTGATTCTTTGAAATCTGATAACCATCAAACCAAACTCTAATGAGTCGATGACCTCTGTGTACTAAAACCACCACCTATCTGTACCTACCCACCCACATACAGATCAAATCCAACTCTAATGACCTTGAAAGAAAATTTGACGATAACAAAAAACTCTGACGACCCTCGTAAACCCAACCACCACTTATCTCCCCTACATACAACCCCAAACAACCTTTAGCCTCCTACTCATCCATGGAATTCAAGCCTAACTCCAATGACCTTAAAATCTAACTCTAACAACCTGCAAATCAAAACCCGCTGGCCATGTTGTATTATAGGTGATATTGCATACAATGTAATGTTTGAACAAGTTCGTTATATTATTTGAGAATAAACACAGTTGTGTTACAATGTCATAAAATGCAAAAAGAAGTAACAACAAAAGGCGAAAAGAGTGCATGGAGTGGGAACACCATGCATGCGTAGTGAGTTTGAGCAAGGCATAGTCATCACGGTGCCCACACCACCAATGATGTGGTTGTTGTGAGGCGTGGCGGGAGTATGTTTGCAGAAGATATGGTCGATTTGAATTTCAATTAGTTTTTTTCTTTTGTTATCGTTATGAAACTGTAGTTAATTTTTTTTAACCTCCTCTAAGCATACATAAATGTAACAATATGATATAAAAATCACTTAAACCATTCTTTTCTTCGCTTCATAAACTCACTCATATACTTGTAAATTTCATTCAGTTTTATCTCATCTAAATGATGAATGATTCTTTATCAACATCTTCTTCTTATCCTATGAGTTTGAATTATACAACTATTGTGGTTGAAGGTTATGAAATGTTGGGTCGTACGGAAAATATTCATCTCATCTACATAAAATTTGAAGATATATCTATACTATATAATAAAACATTTAGACTTTTTGTTTAAACTCTTAAATTTTAAGTATTTTAAAATTACTAAATTACTCCTCATATAAACTAAATGGAGTAACTATTAAATAGAGTTAATAAGATTCTTATATTCCATTTTAATAAATAAACCTTCCATATTTAAAAAAATCAAGTCAATACAATTTTTTAAAGGTCAAGTCAATACAAATTAACTTAATTATTACAAAAATATTTTCATAACTTTCTTTTTTCAATTATGGAGAACCGAAAAATAAAGAAATGAAAAAAAGTAAAAAGGAAAATTATTTGTTGTAACAAAGAAAAATTATTTGTTGTCTCGGTATTACGTGAATACCGAAAACGGACAAGTTATCAAGTAGAAATTATTCGATACCGTAGTATTGCGCGGGTATCATCAAAGTGCTATTTAACATCTCAACAATGACTTGGAGAAAACCCTCAATACCCGGCAAAATACTTTAAACGAAAAGTTTGGATGCGAAAGGATCTATTTCTTATCTATAATTGGTAATGAAGCCTCGTCCACTTCTAGAAAACTCTCTTAGTTATCCACAAAAACTTTTCAAAGAAAAAAAAAACTAGAAACTGAAAAATCTGTTTGTGTACACCTTCTAAGAATATTGGAAAACAAAAGGCAAAGCTGAAAATAAAAACTCCACCACTTTTTACGGAAAATGAAAACTCCAGTCTCCACCCCTTTATCAAATATGTGTTTCCACTTTTATTTGAAAATTAAACTCTATCGATTCATCTAAACATATTTTCACTTTTATCAGAATATGGAAACTCCACGTACCATTTCATAGAAAACTAGAAAAATGTTCTTTGTCTAAACACCACTTAACCACTTTTGATACTTTAAATGAAGACCCGATTGTAGGGATGCACATGGTTTTAGTGTTTTACAAAAATACACATCTAACATATGCCAATTGACATACAACAACGCTTCTAACGCTTTTGATGAATACTTACAAATGTTTAAATGAACTTCTAATGAACGTTTTTATAACGACATCCATCATCTATATCAAACACACCCCGATATTCATGGGTTTGTAGAATGCTTGGAATCATGTACACAATGCATTAGCTATGGAGAAACGACTTAAATGCATAGAAACGTCAATATATAGAGATGACCAAGGATGGTTGGCAATTATGCTTGAAATTTAGAGATTAAACCATTATTAACCCTATTTTATTTATAAAGTCTTTATATAATGAGAATTATCAAACACTTAACTGTGTTTATTATAGTTATATAACATAAGCTTATCCATATACAATTATTTGAAGGGTATTTTCTTTTTTTTAACAGGAAAACAAACATACACTCAAAACCTACTTCTAAACTATACATCATGTTCATAACGGGACTAGAATCCATGACTATGATGAACACCTTTTCAATATCTTGTGCCGCCAGGCTACAAGCCATTTGGTTTGTAAGGTCTCATGACGTACCGCTAAGCTACATGCCCTTTTATTTTATCTTTTTGTATTGTAAAATTTCTAACCGTAGTCTTTTTATTTCAATTACTTAATTAAGTAGACATTTACTATTTAAAAGTAAAATATGATGATGTTGTTGAAGATTTTCCACAAATCTACTCTGGTAACATATTATTATATTAACAATTAACTATAGTTACAGAAGTTATGTAATTATATCAAACTGGTTGTACCATATTGAGTAAATTTTGCTATCAAAATTGGAATTACGGGTCGGGTCCATATAGAATTACCCGAAGTAGAATAGATTGCAACGTACTGTTAAATATATTAATTACAGTCTTGAATCAAGTATTCACAGTGACCAGTTGAATGAAATGAATCCTGTGATCGAGTTCTCCCATTATATATACATTTCCTGCACATTTTACTTTTGTGTATTGTTATTATGTGTTATTGTTTGAGTGTGATTAGTGATTACCTAACAGATTACCAATCAAAGGGTTTATAGTATAATGGTAACTGGTGTTGTGGAGTGGTGCCCCCTCTCTAGAGGTTGTGGGTTCAAGTCTCATTATGAACATTGAAGTAGATTTAGGAGTAGGTTTAGTGAGTATGTACGTCTTTGTCGTTAAAAAAAAAAACCTAACAGATTACCAAAAATAACAACCCTGTTGAGTTGCTTTCTCACTGCCAAACATGTAAAGCAACATTCACGTGTAAATAGAGTTAAAACTTGAAACGAAAAACATGCAAAATGAATATGGAGTTATCAATACCTACATTGATCCATGTATGCATGCGTCTACATATTATCTAGGTATATTTACTATAACTTAATTGGTCATAACAAAAAGAAAGTTCAAAAGTTTTACTCGCCCTTTTCTTTTCTTTTTTCTTTTTTTTTTCTACTTTTTGAAGTTTAAAGTCTACATGTATTTCTAAGATCTCTTCTGACGTTTTATTTAGGGAAAAAATGCGTAAAAAATATAAAAAACTTTGTTAATATTATCATTGTATATAATTAACTTTATTTTGTACCTAAAAGTACATATAACTTATAAATTTGGTTCGTTATATACAATAGGTAACCATGTTATCAATTGTATACAACGAACCAAATTTGTAAGATGTTTGTATTTTTAGGTACAAAATACCGGTTATTTCTTTTATTTTTTGGTCAGGTTACTGGTAAGTTACCTAATGCCATAGATAACTTGCATATTATAAGTAACTTGCATACAATGAACGAAATTAATAAGTTGTATATATTTTTAGGTACAAAATAAAGTTCGTTACATAGAATGACAATATTAGCAAAATTTGTTGTATATTTGCGCAATTTACCCTTTTATTAAACTGATATAAAAGGTGATGAATTTAACTAGCTCGTCTTCATGTCGAATGACCTCAACACCCCTATATATGGTGTTCTACCTTGAAATAAACCATGTAGAAACCAGACGAATTCTCGATCAAGTTCCTAGACCATAAGCATGCAGAAGCATCTCGATCATACGTTGGCTTTGTTGGATTCTTTTCGTTATGAGTTAATTACAAAAATGGTCCGTGTGGTTGTCACTAATTTTCACTTTTAGTCTTTTAACTTTAAAAATTACGAAAATAGTCATTGTGGTTGTCACTTTGTTTCACGTTTAGTCCTTTAGACTAACTCCAGTTAAAATTGACGGTTAGTCAAGGGTATTTTGGTCAATTTCTCATTTATTCTTGCAACAAGTATAAATGGGAAATTGACCAAAATACCCCTTGACTAACGGTCAACTTTAACTGGAGTTAGTCTAAAGGACTAAAAGTGAAACAAAGCGACAATCACAATGACTATTTTCGTAATTTTTAAAGTTAAAGGACTAAAAGTGAAAATCAATGACAACCATATGAACCATTTTTGTAATTAACTCTTTCGTTATATATATCTTACTTGTATTTGTAATTAAACACCGACAGAGTACATCACACACGTGTTTTTTATGGAAAAGTGGGTCATAGGCTACAAACCTCATAAAAATTTACATTTAAAGTTGCATGGATTAATATTGACTTTGATCTAAAAGCTAAGTTAATTATCTAAACTCTGCCTCATATATATATTATTATGCTTATTACATTTAGATCATTCCTTCTTCAAGGTTAATGCAATTAAGACTTTCTTGAATGAAAAAACTCAACTTGAATAAAATCCGGCCCGTAATTAAGACGAATACGTACAGTTGATTGGAACACCACATAAATATGAGAGATACATATATGGATTGTATGTGGTAAGGGCATCGTAGTAAATAATCGAAAACCAAATGACATATCGGTTTCAATGACCCAAAGGAAGCCGAAACCAAATCCATGCACTATTTAGTTGCTCAAGGTCTTCTATTATTTGGAAACTTTTTTTTTTTCAAATGGTGGCAAATGGATTTCTCGCAAGTGGGTTTGATAGATGATAGCTTTATAGTTTTGGATGCTCGCGCTTTGTCAAGTTCTACTTTTGAAATTTGGGAGATCTCAATTTGGTCGGTGGCTTATTTTATTTGGAAAAGACGCAATGCGTGGGCTTTTAAAGGTTCAGAGATGAAAGAGGATGAAATTTTTTATGAAATTGAAGTTAAGTTATTTCTGTGTCTGAGAATCAGATGTAAAGGTTTCAATAATGTCAACTGGGAAGATTGGTGCAGTTTGGCAAAAATCAAGTGTTACGGTAGTAAAGTGCGATGATAAATGTGATGCATATTGCTTGCTGTTTTTAGTTCTCCTTTTCAGTTGCCTTTTTAAGAAAAAAGTATGCTAATCGAAGGCCACTAATCTTATTTGAATGACACGCCATTATCAAAAGTTGTTTTATTTTATAAGGTATAATTAAATATTAGTTTTATATTAGTGATAAACCACCCAAGCTTAACTAAAGAGATTGCAGCTTAGCGGTATCAAGGTGTTCACATGTCTTATGATCATAGGTTCAAATCCCGATGTGAACAAAAAAGTATAAATTTAGTAGTACATTACACTAAGGTTATGAGAGTTCCTACTTCCCTAAATTATGAGTGTTCCTACTTCTTACTTCAGTTCAATATCGATGCATAAGTAGAAGATTTCTTATTGATTCATTATTTCCTAAATGTATGAAGAATTATATATACAATAAGCAGAAAATGTTTAACTTTGTCATTCATGTACATTTTAATACTAATTTGTTATTAAAATTCAACATTTTGTTAACATAAAAAAACCACTTGGATTTCACTATGATATGTTGTATCTTAAAAAACAACAGTATCAGTGTCTTGTACCTATTGACAATCATAAAATCGTATAATCTACTTAAATTAGAATAGTTTTGATACATAATTATCTTTTATTTTAATGGAAAAATACAGGGACTTCCTAAACCTAATTCTAAATTTACACATTTTTGTTCATTACGAAATTTGAACATATAACCTTGTGTGACAACTTGAACACCGAATACCGCTAAAAACATTAAAAACATTGTTCACAAGTTCAAACTCGGTTACTTTAAGATAAGCTTTATCTGCTATAAGCTAAGATCTGTCTATGCTGACTTGAAACCATATATTGTAGCTTATTTTCAAACTAAAAGTTTATTAGTTTATGTGGCATGAAATTAGGGTCCCTAAATGTTCATTTAATGCATTAGGAATAGACTTCAATGAGTGGACGATTGTTATTCCATATGTTGTGTCTTTAGAATTTCTTCTCAAATATGTATATAGTCGTTTCTTGCCTTCAATCAACGAGGGTGAATTAGTTTGATTTTCCATTCTATGTACATGAGGAGTAGACTTTAGTGAAGAGATCATTGCTATTTCAACCTTTAGAGCTTCTTCGAGCCTTTAAAGTCGGTTGAATGCTATTCCAAATGCCCTAATTCTGTTCTAGTTTGTTTCTTAAACTAAATTTGTGAACAACTTCATCTTATGCTTTGTTTGCTTTAGAAATAACATACTTGACGTTTATCATGTACTATAATGAAATCATCGGTTCTTAACATTGAGAAGTGACATTGTACATATTCTTCTAGAGATAGCACTGGGTCGGTTCTAAACATCATAACTTTCAATTTTTTAAATTTCCGTTTTTCCTTTTTAATTGCATTTTTATATGCATTAAATACGACTCATTTTCACTTCATTACAACCCATATATTGTATATACAATCGGTTGATTTGATTTTGTGTATTCATAGGATATTGGAAGGATTGACCATCTGTCAAATTCCGAGTAACTTCAAGTATTTGTTATTTGCTAGAGGTCTACATTGATGTTGAAAAGGAAATGAAGGAGCTTAAGTTGTGAAAGAAAAGATTAATGGAAGACATACAAAGGGAATAGTCCATGTTAGTTTGTTGTACCATTTGAAGTCTAGAAGCAGGAGTTTCTTGGTTTCATGGCACAAAGCTCCTCGAATATAAGTATCCAATAATAGTTTTAAGGACATACTTTCTTTATGTTAGATTTATGTGCATAGTCAGCAAACTATTGATATCTCGTTTATTATCATAAAACACTCGAGGGTTACTACTTTGAATGTCTGTAAATCGAGTAGTAATAACAACCATACTCAGAGAGAGAGAGAGAGGTTATTAACCCTAAAAAGAGGATAACAAGATGCACCGAAGAAAATTGAAATTGTTATAAGCAGGCTTATTGTTGGCTTATGGTTTCTTTCGTGTTTAAGCCTTTAAGGTATGGTGAAGAACAGTGAAAGCAGTGAACTTGCGTAGTAGGACATTTTGTGCTGGTATCTGTTTGTGGGCACTGCTAATCGAAGAAGTGACATGAAGCAAATTAGTTATGAAGCTATGATTGTGTAGTACGTGTTTGTACTTTTTTTGCAGTAGTAATGTGTTATATAGATGTAAAATGTTTGAGTTGCATGTCATTGTATTACACAAGTTTATGAATGAAATGATATATTGCTATTCAAAAAAATAGAAGGTCATGGTTTAATAAAGACTATTAATTAAAGAAAAATCTCTCTCCCCCTCCCTTAATAGTATTCTGCCGAACACCACCTTGTGTGGTTTCGGGTTTCATTGGTTGAGTTTAATACACACAATCCAGGTTCATGATTTGTTCGTATATTGGTTGGTTGTTTTCCAACTAGAAGGATTTTGTTGGTAATATCACGGGTGAACTAAAACTTGAGCATCTGAGATAATATGTTTATGTCTGTATGTATTAAGTTCATGAGATTAATAAAGTCATTATCTTTCGGATTTAAATTTTAATTTCGACTTTAATGAACTTAAACAAATAAAGATTATATTTTTGTTAAAACTCGCGTGATCTAGTTTGTGATTCACGAGTTTGTTTTAACAATTAAAACCCAACACTTCATGCTTAAACCATTTATGGCACAAGAATTTATATCCTAATTCGATAAACCAATGTATTGATTTGGTTAATTTAGTAAAATTGAAATGTTGGTGTAGGATAAGATCTTTCATGGTTCTTAGTCTCATCACTATTTAGACATATTCACATGTTGTGTTCTTATGATAACTATTCCATTTGGACTGTAAGTTTCATCCTGGCTTTTCTGTTTGTTTATTCTTCTTTTCCCCTATTTCTTTGTTTTTCTATTGTATGATATTTATGGACAAGATGCTTGCAAACTTTTAGGCAAAAATTGTTTGTATGGTATTTTATCTCTAATGATGCTAGAAGTACTTGGTTATTGATGATGCTATGCCAGACTTTGGGATATTTAGTTCAATTAGAGCGCACGGAGTGGGGTGTATTCCCCCACGTGGTGAGACATTTTGGAGGTAAATGCCACTCCATGGCGCCGTGAAGTTGGCTTCAATGTGGTTATCTCTACCAAAAAAAAGCTACGTGGTATAATTTTGATGGGTCCTATAATTATTTCCCCTCACACATTTTTATTTAAATTAATTAGTGTGTATTATGTGGGTCCCAGATTTTAGTGTGACGGAGAGTGATCATTACGTGACTGAGTGATGGGCTGAGTGGTGAAAGAAAAAAGCTGACGTGACGGTGTGATTAGTGTGGTAGGGAGTAACCACCCCCCTCGCTGTTAGGTATTCAAGGTGTTAAAGGTACGTAAACCCAACAACTAAAGTTACTTTGTTACTTTTATTTTGCTTTAGTGAGACGATGAGAATAAAGTTCTTCACACAATGAAATAAGTTAAATAGATTGATGATCTTCACGGAATGTATTTTTTAACACAAACTTCCTAAATCATTTTGTTTAAAGTTATCGTTTATTTATTGAAAAAATCTAAAAAAGTCTACATCGAAGTCAAAAGTAACCTAAAATGTATTTTGTAACTTTTATACTTGAAATGAAAATTATTTGCACTTACTAAACCGGAAGAATTTTGTATATATACTTACAAACTTTGTTAATTTATTATATATTATTATAAAAATCAATATTATTTTATGTATCATTTTAAACTCTCAAATATTAATTTTTTTAAAATATATATGAAATGACACCGCTTATTTATACAAGATCATCTGCTAGTAAATTATTATATCAAACTTAATGAGTATCGTATGAAGTAAGACCATGAGTAGCACCCATCTTAAACATTTCTCAACCCGAATGTCACATAAGTTGTCACATTATTTTTTTCTCCTTTTCTCTCTCTTATCCGAACCTGCACATATCCCAAACCAACCCAATGTTTTCTCCCTGTGACTCTCTCTTATACACTCACAGGAAAAAAAAGAAATCATGGGTGAAGACTGGTTGGGAACCCGAAGGAGGGAATCCAAAAGAAGGCGTATCGGTCACCATTACTCTACCCGAGCTACTTGAAGGATTCGGGAAGACAGCTACGAGCGGCCTTAGGCCATGAGTATGACATCAACCCAACCCAAATTAACCCAAATGCCACATCAGCTACCTCATCAGTTTTTCTTCCTTTTTCCTTCCCAACCTAAATTAATCCAAAACCCAAGTAGCACTTATCACAAATCAACCTAAACATTCTCTCTCCTACTCTCTCTACAAAATAAAAAAAATAAAAAAAAAGATAACGATTTAGGTTGCTCGGATACACGAAACCGGAAAAAAAAAGGAAAACCCAAAATAGGTGTAGTGGTGTTCCCGAAGAGTACCAAATTAACCGGAAGGTATTCGGGAAGGGCTTTATGGGTGGGGGTATTAAACCCTACGATAAAAAGGGGAGTTACTGAGCGGGCGAAAATTAGCAATTTTTGAGTTGCAAGACATTCCCGGCAAGTTTAGCCTTTCCTCTCAATCCTAAAACCCTAACAATGGCATCAGAAACCCTAAAGCAATTCCACAGGCTTCCACAATCAACCTACATCGACGCTCTCAGGTTTCTTCCTCCTCTTTCCGCCTTCGACCGCTACCTCGTTGTAGCCTCATTTAATTCTGATTCCGACGAAACCTCAGTCGGGATCCACGCCTTAAAACCACAAACTATATCCCTACAGTCCTCATTCTCAACATCCTCCAGAATATCATGTTTAAAGGTTGCTCAACAGTCCCTCCAAAACCCCTTAATTGCTGCCTCCACCGTCGTTGGCTCCCTTCACATTCTTTTCCCAAACCCTATCGACGCAACATTTGAATCCGAGGTTTCTATACCCGAAAAAACCTTACATTTCGGACCAATTACGTCTCTGGATTTGCAGGAAAATGGTTCGGCGTGTGTCAGTGTTGGAGAAGATGGGAGAGTGAACTTGATTACTGTCAGTGATTCGGGTTTGGATTATCGTCTGGTTTTTGATAGTAAAGGATTACTTTCTTATACCGCAGCCCGATGGGCGTCTCCCACGGAATTTGTCACGGGCGGTTTGAGGAATTCTCTTCAGTGGTGGGATCAGAGGAGACCTGGAGGGCCAGTTTCACAGTTTAAGGGCAACTGGTAAGTAGAAATAAAATCATGCTGAATGCTTCTCCGGTTCCAAAAGAAAACAGAACATTTTCTTCTTCTTCTTCTTATTTTATCAAAGTCGAAGCAGATTTGATACCAATTTACCGCCATTTTCCAGTTTGTAATGTCACTATGAAGTGAACGTGAACTCGTGAAGTATCCAAAATTCTTAAGAAAGTTCAGCATCCACCATACTAGTATTTTAAATTAAAAATCCAACCCCAGTTTTCCTTTATTTTAGGGTACTTATGTTAAGTTATATACTTTTGGTGTTCATTGTTTGCTCTACTCACAGTCTTTTCTTCAACCCAGTCTTTTTTTCCAAGGTACTTATGTCGAGTTATACTATCCAAAATTTCCAAGAGCACTAAATATGAAAAGCATTGTGGGTTCTGCATCCGTTAATAGTTTTATTTGCTTCTATAATGATACCTTAATGTCGAATTGTTGGAAATGGGATCAACAGCATGAGTTTAATCAAACCATTAATGGCAGGGTAGGCTAAAAATGATAAAATATAACAGTTTACAATGACGTAAACTAGGGGAAAGCGTACTCAGGAACATGGATAGGTTCGTTCCATGATGTTTTATGTAGAGATGATTATCACTAAAGAAATCTGCAAATTATGCAAGTTTATATGCAATATGCAAGGTAATCCTTTTATGCAGAAAGAAGTTAGGTTAGGTCTTAGTGCCTATGGATCCACCCACAATCACGAGATACGTTACCTTGCTTATCTGATGTCCCTACCCTGTGGTGCTTGTATAAGATCGAGTAATCATTATATTTGACACATAAGAATCGGGTAACCAAAGGGGCTTGCCCTGGCGGTAAGGGAGTTTTCCCAATGAAGTAGAGGTCTTGGGTTCGAGTCTCTCTGGAGGGTTTTTTCCTAGGAGTAGCTGAGGGTCACTCCCTCGTTGGTGAAAG
>JAUEJL010058749.1:0-18944 GCA_032274825.1 Drosophyllum lusitanicum | reverse complement strand
TTTTTTCCTTAATTAATTAGTTCTCATATTTAAGGCTCTAAATAGCAAAACAATAATGTTTATTATGTATGTATAATTTTTGCTATAAACAAATTACAAAAAATGCGTAATATATATGCATGTGATCGATGTCAAGCTTAATTAGTTTCTTGATTAACCAATATATACGTACATAATCACCTAAAAAGACTAACAGCTCATGTTTTCTTCAAATATAAGCATATATAACATATTATTGATGTTTATATTTCGCGTAAGGTATGTGATCACTTTCATCAAATTAATTTAATTATGAGACTCAAATACTTAATTAATTTCTTATTCATGAATACGTAATAATACATCACTCATAATTCCGTTTTAAGTCCCCAAATATACTACTCCACAAGATCAATATATTGAGATTCGTATACCGAAAATAGATAAGTTTTTTATTAAACTATAGAAAAATAAGCTATTCCCATAGCATCATGCACCATTATTGTGTTTTCCTCGTCGCACCAAACAATCACCATGGCATGATGGTGTGGCTACAACTCAGACAACGGCATGGTGAAGACCGGGGTTGGTCCAATAGTTTTTTATGCTCCGGACAAAGTGGGCTGAATATGTCCCCCCACGCATGAACTTTACCACGCACCAAAAAAGTATGTAACCGGTCTAAATATGTTAAACAATAAAGTAAAACAATATTTAACTTAAAGAGTTCAAACTAGCTATTACTAAGCTGTTCAATCTTTCCTAGATCATAGTACAGTTTAAGCCTACCAAAATTTCTTTGAACCAATAAGAAACGATTGTAGACAATTAAAAGTTAAAATAGTTGTAGTCAAACAAGAAAATTGGTTTGAAAAATGAAATTACGTAGTAAATTAAAGTTGGTATTTTCAATTCTTTAGTTTTGATATCCTAATTCAGATCTCTAATTTGTAACGTTTTTTCTTTTCCTTTTGAATTGAATGACTGGACATGAAATATTTGATCAACTTTTCATGGTCATAAAGTATTTAATCTGACAAGTCGATCACACACCTTTAATTTACAGCACTTCGCCACTCAATTTTAATAACACCATCGGCATCACATATAATTCGAGTTGCATAACCTGAATGATATATTAATACCGTATCACCTTCTCCTTTTCTTTATCTTTCTAATCCAAAAGCTAGTAAAGCTTAAAACAATCTTGATATTAGAGAGAGAAAGGGAGAAGAGAGAGTGAGGCATTGCTTGTGTTGGGTGACTCAAAACCTTCACTCGATCGGGTAAACTCAATGGGGCGTACCAGTGCTATTTTTGAACCCTATCAACCTGAAAGTCAAGTCAAAAGCTTTAGGCAGGTCGTACGCATGACCTAAGAAACAAACATTTTAACACTAGAACAAAGGCCCTTTAATTTTAAATTAACTATTTAACGAAGTGTTAAACGTATATTATAGGAACACAAATAAAATGAAACAACCAGTAATTAATTTAATTTATTAATTAACCATGTACGTAGTATTCAGATCACATTCTAAAATTTGTGACTGAATTTTTTTTATAAATCCATATATATATATATATTATATTATAATTCAAGAGATGGTGCATGCATTTGGGTTCTCGTCGGAAAAAAGTTGCGGTGGTGGAATTCTTTCCATGACGTACAACGGAGGATACTGATGATAATACATCATCCTTTGCATATCCATCAACTGATCCATTGGCCTCGTCATCTCTCCACCCTCCTTCTCCTCCTCCTTCCCTCCAGCGCCGCCACCTTCTTTCTTCTCTTCTTCGGCCGCCGGTTTCTCCTCCGGTTTTGCTTCTTCCGCCGGTTTCTCATCCGCTTTGGCTTCTTCCGCCGGTTTTTCTTCTTCTTTGGGCTTCTCAGCTGCCGGTTCGGGCTCAGGCTCTGGTTGTGGCACGATCTTGGCTTGCTTTTTCGTGCGTCTATACACATACTCCACGAGCTTCTGGCCGTCCATACTTCCCGTCACTATAACTTTACTTGAACTCACTTCTGTCTCCACTGTTCTCACCCCTGAAATATATTAGAGATAATTGATATTGGCGTTTAGTATATGATGGTACAGCTAAACCCAATTGTATAGATAAACTAAAGTCCAATTGTATTCCATTAGGCCTTATTTATAGATACAAGGTATACAACATAAACTCTAATGGGCCTACCGCCCTAGTCTGTATATACAATTGTGCTGGACGAAAAGTTTGTATTTTCCGATCAATTTTCTTTGGGATTCAAAAAACCCGCGTAGTAGAAAGTTGAAATTATGTACCTTTCATTCGAAGGATCTTGCGTTTGAGTTGTAGAGCACAGGCTTCGCAGTGCATATTCACGTTTAATTCTACTGTAATTGATCCAGGAACCTCAGAGGTGATGATTTCAGGAATGGGTTCACCCTCAGCAGCAGGAAGAGGTGACAACACTTTGGCAGTTCTTTTCGTTTTCTTTGTTATTTTATCACAAACTGCTTGTGGTTCCACCACTCCTTTTATGGTTACTTGGTTTTTCACCATGTCTGTTTCCACCCCCACAACCCCTACAAATTAAAGGTACACATAATCAATTAAAACCCTTAATTACTCATCAAACTAATCAACTTTATATATTATGTCAGTATTCTTCAGTACTTTCGTATATATATGTACATGCATTGTACTTTTTTACTAGAGGCCTTTTAGAACACAACTCTCTATTTCGAATATAGTTCTGATTACATCTTACCTCCTTGTACCCTGTTCAAGTGACCATTTATTATATAGAAAAGGAGAGTATATATTTACCTGGAATTCTCATAAGGGATTTCTCTATCTTTTTGGCACAACCAACACAATGCAGATCAATAAACAACACAAAGGGAGGTAGTGGTTTTGGTGGTTCTTCTTTTTTCTCTTCAGCAGGAGGTTTCACTTCACCATTTTCTTCTTTTTTTTCTTCTGCTTTCACTTCTTCTGCTTTTGGTTCTTTTTCCTATCAAAAAAAAAAAGAAAGAAAGAAAGAAAAAAGGATGGAGAATTTTAGGAAAACCATGCAAAACCCACATCAGATACCCATCTAATTAAAAATGCAGTAAAACAAAAAGAAAATTCAAAATCAGTACTAACCACTTTCTGTTCTTCACCCATTGTTCTTAAGAAAAACAGAGGTTAGTGTGAGTTAACAAGAGGGAATGAGAAAGAAAGAGAATTAAAGAGAAATATATAAGAAATAATTTTGAGAATCTTAAGAAGGGACGGTGAGTTATTATCCTATAAAGGCAAAACATTGACATGGCAGTGCACATGCAGAGCCACTAACTCCCATGTATAAAAAATTCAATCTTTTTGGGGTGGGGATCCATGTTTACAAAACTTAAGCAGAGGGAATTCCAAGGAATCAGGGTAGATTAGTTTATTAGCTAGAAACTAATTAACCGAATTATGGGCACACAAGTATTTAAAAGATAAATCAAATTCCTGTTGACACTCCCACAAAAATCTTAATTATTTCCATTTTGTAACTTATATTTAATTTGGATTCTATGGGTCTAATCCATTTACCATTATCATTCACAAATTGTTAATTATCTTGGAGATTAAACAGGTTTTAACAATCTACATTACAACCTTGGGATTCTGTCATTCTTAAAGCTAGAAATTTTGGAAATAACATGGATGTGCCAGTTTTTTGTTTTTTTTTGTTTTTTGTTTTTTTTTTGTCAATTAGGGTTCTTGAAAAGACTCTTCATAGTGTCCTTTATGCATGTTTCCTCAAAGTGACTACTGCTGCCAACTTTAGTAGTTTAATTATAAATTAGTCAATTTCAGTAGGGACTAGTAGAAAAAATGGGACAAACAAATTGAAAGTTATTTTAAATTTTTAACGCGTTAAGTATTTAAAAGAATAAAACAAAAAAAACAGTGTTGTGATCCCAACCCGACCCGTTCTGACCTTAATAAGAACTAAGGTGCTGTCATCCTAACCCAACCCGACCCAACCCATGGAGACTAGTCGATGCACGACCACAGCATCCTCAAAAATCGATGTTTGATCATATCATGTATGAAGAGAGAAGTCTGGTTAAAAAAAGGCAAGAACTTTAATTTTGATTTAGGGGTATGCAGAAAGGAATAAAGGATTACGTGTAAAGATCTGCTAACTTGAAACTTGGGATCACATGCTACATTATTCAATGGTTCTTTCTTTATGGGTTTTTAATTTGTAGTTACCTAACCTATCATCTTTTGTTTTTTGGTTTTCCTTTTTTTCCTTGTCTTTTATGGATTTATGTAACCAACCTGATCGAATCTAGACATCAAAATAACGGTGAGAGATGAGTTTTGTCCACTTGGGATTTCACTAATTTAACTCTATTACGTTGGGATTACTGATATACACATAAGACTTGCATTTGGATCTGCATAACAGTTGTGTAACTATTAGAGCAAGAAAACGTTATTTGGATTCAAAAGGGTCCAGATCAAGAACTAAATATAGAAACAATCAAACATGTGGATATGAGTCAGCATGGGTCCCCAAGGTTACCCCTCCATACAAATTACCTTATTAGAGGATGTTTGGATTACTTCACATTTAGAAAATGACATTTTGCCAAATTAATTCTGAACCTGCCTCTCCAAAATCACTTTTGTAGACGAAAGAAACACATAATCATGTTTTCAAACACAATACCAAACACCCTTTTAATTTTACAAATCAACAAAAGTTGGATATTAAATTCCCAAACACCCTTAGTTCCCCACTCCTAACCGATGATATCTTTATCAACTGTAATTTATTTTAAATAGACAAATCTATAACCACCGCCAAATTATTTTAATTTACTTTCTTGTGACATTTGGAAATATTCTTTTTAATGTTTATTGAAAAGATTGTGTGTGGGATTAATGTGGGGGCCAAAAAATTGGAATAAGAGGTTAGGAACAGCATGATGAGGGCATTATTGCTTTGTTTGGTTATTAAGTAATCATACTTGACTCAACCACCATTCACTAAACTTTGGGTGTTCAAATGTATAGTTTTACAGGTAATAAGATCAGCTAGTTATGGCGCTTAGGTTTTGTGACACGAGAAAGCTACCAAATTAATGATAAACCAATAATCGAATATAAGAAACATTGTTAAAAGGACATGAGCATATAGAGATACCGACCGTTGTGAAAAACCACCCAACCTCTGCTCAGAAACATCTGCTAATGTTTCGATTAAGAGAACCTGAACAGATGTAATGAGATGGCCTAACTCCTTCAAAAGCTACAATCATGAGAAAGAAGCTTGATAATCATGTACATAATCCCAATACACGTAAACATGGAAGGTTTATTTATTAACAGAAAACATCATATTAAATATGTCACAATTGAAATTCGGGTTAATCCTAGTTGGACAAAAGTTGACAATATTTTACGCAGGATTAACCTGAATTTCAATTACAATAATTTACAATCTTTACATGTCATCAATGACACATCAACCGCCATGTCAGCAATTTGGTAATCCTTGGAAATTATTTACACTTGAAAGTATATGTCTTAAACTGTGAAAGGGGGTTGATGTTGATTGAGATATAACTCTGCTATGGCGGTGAGTCGCGCAGCTCCAATGGGAAGAACATCTTCATCAAGAAAAAAATAAGGAGAATGTGGGGAGTGAATCGAACCGTATCCTCATTGCGTATTCCAATATCAAACATCAGTTGACTCCATGTGGACCGAGCAACATTGAACCCACCTGGTCCACATGCTTGTTTAAGGTTTCATCATTGATAACAACCGGATAAAGGGGGAATTCATCTTCTTTCATGTCAACTGAACCTTTACATCTGTGAACTGCTGCCTGTCTTTTAATCACCTGACAGAAACCATTAGAATTTGATGTGATTTGACAGTTCAAGTTGATAGCAGGTGCAGGTCTCTCTGCACTTTCTTATTGTTTCACTTTTAAATTTTTGCAGAGATTTAGGATTCTAAAACTAGAGTGGTTTACTGAGGGGTATCCAAAATAAATTTTATGCTAATATGATACTGAATAATTGAGATCAGATAGCGGTAGAAACCATAGAATATAGTGTTTGGATGTGGTACCTGTCGTTTGAAGGTGAAATAATGAGATAATTCAGGGTGTTTGAGTGTTCGGCAAAATCTGAATAAAACAAGAGATCAAAAATATAAACAACCAAAATACATTTTTGCGAGAAAAAGTAGGGACGGTTTCTGAAATTGTTAGATCCCTTAAGTTGTGTTCAATATACTATAGTGAAGTTTGATATTATATGACATTAGTCATAGTACAGGGGAGTTATTGTAAATACCCAATGGGTATAAATAGTTAAATACTATGTTATTAACCTTAAATCAATAAACAATTCAATTATACCAAATTTATTGTGTGTTCTTAGGCGTATCCTCTCTCATTCATATACATACATGCAATCTGAGATCTACATTATCATTGTGTGATTGCTTCGATATGATTGATACTTGATACCAAAGGGTTCTACAGAAATGGGAATAAATGTCTCTCAAATTAGGTTTATAAGGGATGAATATGTCATTTTGTTTTGATAGGTCTCAAACACGTCGACTATTCAATTTCTTGCACTAAGCAGATGGCAAGGATTAGACATGTTCTAGCAATATCCTTGTTTTTTCTAAACTTGAGAAAACCCAACTCTTATGTACCTCTGACTAGCTTATACTATAAATCTAGATCATATATATACGGCTATACGCATTGAAATCTTGAAAGCAATCGTCATATTAAAGGTATAATAAACAACATGAAAAGTTGGGAAGTAGAGTATACCTCTTTTACCCTTTGCTTAAGATGTTGTCACGTTGCAAACCTTATGTTCTAAGATTCCTAAGTGTTCCCCCTAATTCAACGTATGATGGAATAACATTTAAGGCCCCACCACCCCTAACATAAGTAACTGATAGCACCTCCATCAGTTCCAAGTATTAGTATTCAATTGATAAACTTGTATCAAAATGGACGGTTGGGTAATGGGTAAGTCTATAGTATGGTCAGGTTGGTTTGACATCACTATTTGTCCAAACCTTTTAGAATATTTAGTAAATGATTTGATTTTGAAGATTTTATACATTAAAAACACTTTGGGTGATATTTTTAAGCCATTTTTCTATTTTACCCTTTTTATCCATTACCATTTAAGCCCTTCTTTTCTTCTATTCCCTGTTTGACCATTAGAGATAAAGCATAATCCAACTCAACCGGTTTATGAGCAGACGGGTCGAAATTTCCACCTCTAACAAACTTATGTGGTTTATGTCTTATGCTTATAATTAAGAAATTGCCATGCAGTTGCGTATTGACTAACATAAGAAAAAAGATTAAACGAGTGGGGCCAGAACATTAAACTGGCGTGTTTATGTGGTTTTGTTCAAGCACACAATGAAGTCTTGGTACACAACTTTCTTCATTGTTTAACTAGTAATATTCACATACACTACAATTTCAAGATTCAGCTGCTTAGCTTTAATGAATTAAATCATTTTATTTTAAGAGAACAAGAAAGCAAGGTGCACAACCTTCACTTTGAAGAGGATCTAGTTCTCTGGAGATGAGATGCTGCAAGACCCAAACCCTTGATGAAGCAGCAAGTATTGGGACAACAGAGTGGTGTGGTTCAACAGCATGGCCACCTTTCCCTTCTATTCAAACCACAAAAGAACATACAGCAGCAAACGTAGGTCCTGAAATGGTGGCAATGGTTCCTGTGGGAATTGTATGATCAATATGCATTCCAAATATGGCTTCTGCAACACCAAGTGCACCTTCCTTTATCATATATGATGCACCCACACCTCCCTCCTCCGCAGGTTGGAAAATCAGTCGAACAGTTCTCTTTAATAGTTAAAATGACCAAAAAGGACATTACTGTGTTAAAAAAGGTGAGATTATGTTAAATGGGAGTAAAATCTCTCAAATTAGGTTTTAATATATTTAAAATTAGGAATTTGCTTTTACCCTGGGATAATAAGTGTTTCTCCAGCCCTGATTGATTACCTGAATCAGCTAATCATAGGTAAACTCTGTTTACCAGAATTATTTAAAACTGTTAATCGCAACTTCGGATAATCAGTTTCAAATCACCAAATCAAAAAACCTAACGAGTCAGTAATCATAGAGTAAAGGTCAGATTATTCACTTAAGCATAAGAAACTACAGTAAAAAAAATTTCTACCTTGAGATTGTCCAGCTTAGCAGCACCAAGAAGCATGGTTGTATTAGCATCATGCCCACATCCATTCATGACACCATCATTCTTACTCTTATGCTCCCATTCAACCAGCTCCTATATTTTCATCATACATACTTAAAAATGGTTAACATAGTCATTTCTAAATTACAGAAGTATAAAATCAATTTAAAGGTCAAAATGGTATAAATTTTGTTGTATAATTACCCCTACTGATTATGCTAGAAATCTATGAATTTATCAAATTAATCGAGGGATAGAGTAATACCTGCAAAGCAAGGGCACCCATGTCAGCTCGAAGAGCTACAATTGGAGGAGACCCATTGCCAATTTGAGCTACAAAACCAGTATTTACAATTGGGTATTTGTAAAAAATGCCAAGTTTTTGGAGTTCATTGCGAATAAGAACCCCGGTGTGTTGTCTTCTTGGAAACGGAGTTCAGGATTTGAATTGATGAAGTAATCAAAAACCAAAACAGCAGGAGAATACTTAACAAACGAGAAATTAAAATTGAAAGATCTCGTAAGCAAGATTGCTGAAGGGCAGCGGATTAGGGTTTATGCAGATTTTCCAATTTATTATTATCTAACTGAAACGGAATCATTTCGATCTTCCTGGAGTTGGCCATAAATGGAAAATTACTAAATTAGACGGTTTTTTTTTTTTTGTTGTGAGGGGGTTCCTTCCGTACCTTCTCATAATCTGTTGGCGTACAGTTTTCACAAACTTATTATATCAATTTCAAACGTGTATAAATAAATGTGAACAAGAAAAATAAGTAACGGCCATAAATGGTTAGCAGGCCAAAAACAATAATTTTCTTCAAACACTTTCATATCTTTTCAAAATATGGTTGTCTCTTTGTCTTCGTCTCCTTTTACTTAGGTGACGTTTGGTTCAAGGATTCTTTTTTATTGGAATTGAAATCTTGGAAAGAATTTGAATGGGAAGGAATTTGAATTGGAAAGTAATTCCTTCTTTTTTGTGTTTGGCAAAAGATAGAATTCAAAAGGGAAAAGCTTGGTGAAATCGGTGGCACCTTCCTTCACCACAAACGCCTGCCACCACCCCCCCCCCCAACATCTCTGTCGCCACTCGCGACCACTGCCCCAACACCGCCACCGTCGAAGCCACCGTCGGGACGAATGAAACCCTTATAGCTGGTCGTCAGAACGAAGAAAATGAAGCCACCGTTGAAGGTCGAAGCCCTAATCGAAGCCACCGGTCGCCACTCGTCGCCGAAGCCACCAGTCGAAGAAGATGAAGCCACCGTCGATGCCACTGGTCACCACTCGTCACTCGTCGTCGAAGCCACCAGTCGAAGAAGATGAAGCCACCGTCAAAGCCACCGGTCGCCACTCGTCACTTTCGGGTTGCTGTCGCCGAGGGGAAAAGTGACGGGGATGAGAGACGAAAAAATGGTGAAATCAGTGGTCATAGGTGATGGTGATGGAAGGAATTTGAATTCCTTCCAATCTTGAAAGGAATCTGAAATCTCTCGGATGAAGGAATCTGAATTCCATTTAGAAATCCAATTCTCTTGACTAAGTTGAACCAAACATGGGATTTCCTAGGAATTGGATTTCAATTCCCACAGAATCCCATGAATTCTCTCCAACCAAACACCCCCTTAGGGATGTAAATAAGTTGAGTGGAGCTCGAACATGATGCTTATCGAGCCGGACTCGTTTAGGAATTTTTAGTCTTCAGCTCAAGTTTGACTCATTTAAGATATACGAAGGTCGAGCTCGAGCTCGTTTAGACTCGGAGTATTATTTTAAATTTTTATTATAAGAATATGTATAAAAAAACAAATTAATTAATTAATTAATTTTGTATATCAAACTCTTTTATGCTCGCGAGCATATGCGAGCTCATTATTTGAGGTTGTAGCTCGAGCTCGTTTACTAAATGAGCTTTAGTCTATGCTCGAGCTCGTTAAGACTAGGCTCATTTCGAGCTTTTAACGATCCGAGCTCGAGTAGATCACGAGTAGCTCGGCTCATTTACATCCCTACAATTCTGCTGATGAGTAACCTATTCAAATCATGACTAAAGCTTTAAAAATGACGAGAAAGAGATCACAAAGGCGTGAGGAACATCTATTTGTCAACGTCGTTATCTGGCTTACTACTACATCTTCAAATAACTATTTCTCCAAACAAACATTTTCTCTAATTTTCTTGGTGATCAAATCCTTATTACTTTAATAACTTTAAAAGGAAGAACTAATTATACGGGTAAATTAGTTTTAGTGTTTTGTAAAGATACACATCAGCCATAGGCCAAATGGCATACAACAGTATTATTCATTCTTTGAGGAATACTAACTTTGATAAAAAAAATTCAAGCGAATGTTTAAATAAATTGTGTGAGTGTATATTTGATCTTATTTAAGTAAGTATTTAAGAAAGCCTACATATGATGGCATTCAATGTTTATGTCAAAAACATATAAATGATCATGGGTTTCACCATATGCTTGAAAGCACGAATGTAGTGCAAGAAAAGGTCGATACTGGAGGTAACTAGGACTTTCAATTCAGGTACGGTTCGGGTAAATAGGTCGTGTTATTTTGGTGGCAAACCATTTTCGACCACATTTAATTTCGTGACAGGTTCGGTCAGCGTCAGTCTATTTCGTGTTAGATTCGAGTCATGTTTCGAGTTGACCGATTTTTTTACTAAAACTCATCAACTTTGGGGTTTATCGGGTTGACCTCAACCCAATACTGGCCCAACTTATATTCATCTTGGGTTCATGTTGACTCATTTTGTGTTCGGTTCGTGTCAGGTTTCGGAACGTTTTAATAATTGCCAGCCTTAGAGGTAACCATGGTTGTCTAAAAGTAAATGCAGTAGTGACTGTTACATCAGCATCACTAACTCATCACTAAATCCCATAGCAATAACTGTCAATCACTAGAACCACACAAAATGAATTTTGATGCATATCATTGGTTAAAAAAGAGTAAAAGCTTGTCAAGGGCGTCACTGGAATCACGAATGCAACGAATGACCGGAGATGACGAACTACCAGGAGTAGTTCACTGCCCATCACAGGACCGTGATCCACAATGACAAGCTCGTCATCTATGTTATTCTACCCGCTTTAATAATCATGCTTGAAGCAACCGCCTCACATTACGAGTGAATTTGACATTTTATTTTGGTATCGTGGGTCTAACAATGAAATGAGATAGCTAGTTATGGTGGTTCTGTTTTGTGAAACGATAAAGCTGCCAAATTAATAAACCAATAATCGAATATAAGAAGTGTCATTAAAAGAGCATAGAACACAGAGAAAAAGAAACCTTATATATATGTATATCATCCCTATACATAGAAACATGGAAGGTTTTTCTTTTATTTTTCTACATGTCTTTGTTTTCATCCATAAAACCCCTCAAGCTTTTTAAAACTTCCGGTTGAAGTAATTTACACCTTTACATGTCATTGATGACACATCAACCGCCATATCAGCAATTTGGTAACCCTTTGAAATTATTTACACTTGAAAGTATATCTTATACTGTGAAAGGGGGTTGATGTTGATTGAGATATAACTCTGCTATGGCGGTGTGTAATGCCGCTCCAATGGGAAGAACATCTTCATCAAGAAAGAAATAAGGAGAATGCGGGGAGTGTATTGAACCAACACCCTCATTACGTATTCCAATTCCAAACATAACTCCAGGAATCACTTGCTGATAGAAAGCAAAATCTTCACCAGCCATGACCTTCTCGGCCACTCTGACTCCATGTGGGCCAAGCAGCATTGAACCCACCTGGTCCACATGTTTGTTTAAGGTTTCATCATTGATGGTGGCTGGATAATGAGGGAAATCATCTTCTTTCATCTCAACTGAACCATTACATCTATGAACAGCTGCCTGTGCTTCAACAACCTGACAAAAACCATAATCCACTCAGAATTTGATGTGATCTGACAGTTCAAGTTGATAGCAGGTCTCTAAGCAAAATCTGATAATTCAAGAGAATTCACATACAAATATGATACTGAAAAGTCAAAATCTGAAAGAAATTTCATGCTAATATGATACTGAAAAATCAAAATCAGATAGCGGTAGATTATAGTGTTTGGATGTGATTCCAGTTGTTTGAAGTTAAAATAATGAGATAACGATGGGTGTTTGAGCGTTTGGCGAATTATAATAATTCGAGAGATTGATAAATAAAAATGACTAAACAATACATTTTTGTGACAGGCAGAGACGGTTTTTGAATGGGAATAAACGTCTCTCAAATTAGGTTTAAAAGGGATAAATATGACAATTAGGCCTCAAATACGTCAACTAATCTCTTGCATGCGCTAGCAGATGGCAAGGATTAAAAATGTTCTAGCAAGATCCTTGCTATTTTATAAACTTGAGAAAACCCAACCTTTATGTCCCTCTGATTAGCTAATACTAAGAGTTCTTTCATCAAAAGGGATTTCCCTGCTTTAAGCAGGGGTCCCCGGGGGAGTCAAGATATGCACTAATGCACATGGCCTAATCACTACCATGACTATTTCCTCTACTTCCCTCGCCATCCAAGATGTTTACCCATCGAGGATTAAACCCGGGTCTCATTTGAGACTTTCCAAGCCACCTACCAGCTACCGCTAGACCATCTTGAGATGGTTATGAGTCTAGATTATATTTATACACGTTGAAATCTCGAATGCTATCGTCATATTTAAGGTATCATAATATATTTAAAAGACAGAAACAACATGAAAATTTGGGAAGTAGAAGATACCTCTTTTACCCTTCGCTGAAGACGTTGCAAGCCTTCGGTTGTAAGACTCCTAAGTGTTCCCCCCAATTCAACATATGATGGAATAACATTTAAAGCCCCACCAGCCCTAACATAAGTAACTGATAGCACCTGCACCGAATTCCAAGTATTAGCATTCAATTGATAGATTTGTATCAAATTCAACCTGAGAGAGGTTATGTGATCAACATATTATCTATCGAGTATAATAAAGCATTCAAATTGTATATCTGTGCGTTGTAATTAAGCACAAGAACAAATTATGTGGTAAACTTCAACAACCGACAAACACATCACATAATAAGAAGTGCCATCATCATTCACTTTACACCATGTTTAGTCTCCGAAATTGAAAAGTAAACTGGAGAGTTAAAACTTCAGCATGATTAAATTCAGAACGATAATTACTTCTTGGATACAACATGAGCTTGTAATCAAAGGTTTTTCACCAATTCAGTTACATTCCAGCTGAACATGTCAATCTTATAGAGGTAGCAAAATGGGCGGGAAAATGTTCAGTGAGGTAGCAGGTCAAAATGGGTAACTTTAAAGCATGGTCGGGTGGGTTTTACATCATCATCTGTCCCCAATAAAAAGATTTAAAAAAGTCTAGTAAATTATTTGATTTTGCAGGCTTCATACATTAAAAACTCACTTTGGGCAATACCCTTTAAGCTATTTTTCTATTTTAACCGTTTGATCCATTACCATTTAACTTTTAAGCCTTTCTTTTATCCTTTTCCCATCTGACCATTAGAGATAAAGCATAGCCCAACTTGATCTATCTATAGTAGAAGGGTTGAAATTTCTACCTCTAAACTTAAGTGGTTTATGTGTAATGTTTATCATTAAGCAAATGTCACGCAATTGACTAACATTAGAAAAAATATTAAACTAGTGTGGCCAGAAAATTAAATATTGGCATATTTAAGTGTTTTTGGACAAGCACACAATAAAGTCTTGCTACCAACTTTCTTCATTCTTTTCTTTGTAGTATTCATATAAACAAAAACTGTAGGATTCAGCTTCTTCATTATAATGAGAGAAAAAAAATCATTTTATTTTATGAAAACAAGAAAGCTCGATGGCACAAACTTGACTTTCAAGAGGATCTAGTTCTCTGGAAATGAGTTGCTGCAAGACCAAAACTGTAGATGATGCAGCAAGAATTGGATCCACACTGTTGTGGGGTTCAGCAGCATGACCACCTTTTCCTTCTATTCGAGCCACAAAGAAACATACAGCAGCCAGCATTGGTCCTGAAATGGTGGCAATGGTTCCTGTTGGAATTGTATAACTAACATGCATCCCAAATATGGCTTCTGCACCACCAAGTGCACCTTCCTTTATCATATATGATGCACCCGCACCTCCCTCCTCAGCAGGTTGGAAAATCAATCGAACAGTTCCCTTAACACCAAATATTATAAAAAAAGACACAATGATTCGTTAATCACTGAAGTAAAATGGACACCGTTTAGTAGAATAAATATCACAAATCATTATTTGTTCAAATACGACCATACGAGTGATCCTTGTATGTGCCTCATATTACATAAATTTACAAAATATTAGCTTCCTCCTGTAAATTCTATGTATATACCGGACATTATAGAACACACTTTGATGTGCATTTTGAGAGCGATTATATCAACTTAAGTTTTAAAATAGTTATCTATGTAATTAAATTCTTTTAAAAATATGCAATGGCTACCTTGAGGAAAATTAAAATAAAATTGGTGCAGATGTGGCACTCAGTGATGGATTATTACTGCAGGGGTCTAGTGATAGATGTGGCGTCATCCTACTGTAAGACCATCAGCATCCAACCCCCGCTTATCCTCTCTAACCCACTGCCACATCAGCATCCACATCATCTCCCACCTCTAACCCACAAACCCCCATATCCAACCCTCTTCAACCCATATCAAATATTAATAAAAAGTACATATTAATTAAGAGAGAGAAAGAGAGAATGAAAGAAAAAAAAAAGGAACCCGCCAATGGTCGAGGAACCAGCCAGGGCTGGAACCCGCCTCAACCCTCCTTGGGGATGGTGTGCTTGGCGGGTTGGGGGGCTAGCCAGCTCTGGTAACATGCCCGATGCGCATGGCCTAAGTGTTTTCCAACCACTAGGAATTTGACTTTATGAGTTAGATAATCATACATCCATAAGCAAAATCTGTTATACGAAACACATTTAACACTGATTATCGCGACTTCAATAATCAGTAACAAATCAATAAATCAAAAAACCTACGAACTCAGTAACCATAGAGCACGGTCAGATTCTTCAATTAAGCCTAAGAAACTGTTACATAAAGAAGTACCTTGAGATTGTCCTTTCTTTGATAAAGTAGCTTAGCAGCACCAAGAAGCATGGTTGTATGAGCATCATGCCCACATCCATGCATCACACCATCATTCTTACTCTTATGCTCCCATTCAACCAGCTCCTATATTTTCATCATACATACTTCAAACTTGTTAGCATGGTGATTCCTAGCATAACTCCAATATTATTTTAATGTAAAGGTCAAAATGTTATGGATTTTGTGATATAATTACCACTACAAACGCTCATGTATCAAAATTGTGCCAAAAATTTAGACAACACGCAGCCCTTTGAACTTAAAAACTATGAAATTATCGAATTTAGCGAGATAAAGAGTAATACCTGCAAAGGAAGAGCATCCATATCAGCTCGAAGAGCTACAACCGGAGGAGACCCATTGCCAATTTGAGCTACAAAACCAGTGTTTGCAATTGGGTATTTGTAAGAAATGCCAAGTTTTTGGAGTTCGTTGCGAATAAGAGCACTGGTGTTGTGTTCTTCGAAAAGGAGTTCAGGGTACTCATGGATTTTCCTTCTGATTGAAATCAACCAATCTTTGTCTTGTTTAGCTGCGCTTAAAAGCTGTGTTCTGTAATCTTCGTTCTCGTAGGCTATTTGAATTGACGAAGGGATCAAAACCCAAAATAGCAGGAGAATACTAAACAAACGGGAAATTACAACTTCAAACATCTCGTAAGCAAGATTTCTGAATGTCAATGGATCATGATTAGGGTTTATGATTAAACATATATAGGTCTGTTAAGGAGCAAAAGAGAATTCAAGTGGGGTGAAGGAAAGGATTGTTAAAGAGAAGGTTGGGAGGCGGCTATTTTAATATTTTTATGTTATAAATTTTTCCACAGGGGAAGTTTATTTAACCTTTTTTTTCTTTTCTCCTCGTATCATCGTTTCCTTTTCCTTCTTAATGTACCGTTCTCGAGTTTAAGTAGGAGAGGAAAGGAAAAGAAAGGAAATGATTTCCTTTCCTTCTAAATCATCTCAATTTTAAGAGGATAGTTTTGATATCAAAATAAGTCTACATTCTCCCTCTAAACCCCTCAATTTCCTTTCCTTTCCTCCCTCAAGTAAAACTCAAGAACATATTTTTTAAAGCGTTCCTTTCAAATCCTTTTCCTTTCCTTCCTTAAAAAAACTCGAGAACAGAGCGTAAATTAACTCGAGAACAGACCGATAATGATATAATAAAAACAGTTAAAACGGGGTATATTTAGTTATTTTATAATTTACTTATTTAAATATCCGTAAGTGTGGAAGCATCTAAGATAGGTGCTTCTAACTGTATAAATCCTTTTCACTTGAAATAATTATAAAATTAGCTAAAATCTAAAAGTTAAAAACGTTTAATTTTAGAAAGAGTAATGTACTCCAAAATTAAACTATATCCAAAATATTATTGTGATGAATGTGAGATAAATACTCTCATTTCCAGTCTCCTATTTATTTTATTAAATATTGTTATTGTATTGACTAGTGAAATAAAAAACTGCAAACTATCTCTTTCTAACAGAGAAAAATAAATTAAAAAAAAAACTTAGTAATTTAGTATAAATAAAAATTAGAATATAAAGAGAGTTCCCCTAATGAAATTATTTTTTAATGTATTAAACTTTTTAAAAAGTGCTACTAAGTGTATGAAACCTATTATTGCAGGTTAATTGTGATTAATAGAAGGTTAATTGTAATTATAACTATTATTATTATTATATTATCTTCATATTCTTCTACCCTTTTCATCTTCTTCTACCCTTTTCATCTTCACCATCAAGCTTAATAGTATAATTCATAGATCTGGGTTCTGAACAAATGGTTCCATCAAGCTTCATACTTGTTTCGTAGGTCCAAGAACAAGATTTAATGGGTTATGAACAAATGGTTTCATCATCGTCATCATCGCTTTTCATCAACTGGGTTCTAAACAAATGTTTTGTTCAAGAACAGCAATCTATTTTTTCCGGATCAACTGGTTCATGAAACAAGTTCCTCCATTTAATATCTTCATTCACAACAAACATACGATTTTAGGTTTTGTTGAGTTGGGTTTTGATTTTTTGGTTCAACATACGATTTTGTTCATGATGAACCGATGAAAACTCCACTCAGATCTGTTGTTTTTGTTGAGTTAGGGTTTCGATTTTTGCTCAAACCCTTATCCATTCATCATCAAGCAAAACAAAATCTATTGTTTTTGTTGAGTTAGTGTTTCAATTTTGTTCATCAATTTTTGCTCAAACCCTTGTGGGTGATTGTGGATTCATGAATATGGGTTCAAATCATTTTCATATATTGTTCATACATGTTCCTGGGTTCTTGTTCTTAATTTTGGGTTAACAACAAACAACATGTTCATGAATCTGGTTCTTGTTCTTCATCTTCAAAATGTTATTTGGTTCTTGTTCTTGATTTTAGGTTCAATAACAAACAACTATCTTATTAATGAATCTGGTTCTTGGGCTTTTGTTCTTGATTTTGGGTTCTTGTTCTTGTTCTTCAATATCATCTTGGTAATAATAATAATAATAATAATAATAATAATAATAAATGTATTAACTATAAACTAAAATGAAGATTTTACCTGCAACCTTCACAAAAGGTTACACAATACATACATTAAACTATTTTTGAAAGTTTGATACATTAAAAAACAATTTCATTAGGTGAATACACACAATAATGTTTTTGGGTATAGTTTAATACATTTTGAAGTAGATTACTCTTTTATAAAAGTTTTATAATTTCCTTCTTTCAGTTTGTTACTTTGGAGAATTGGAGTTTTCATTTCTCAAAAATTTTGAAAAGCATATTAGGGGTGCGTTTAGTACATAAAATGAAAGTACAGAAAAATGATAGTAGAAAATAAAATTGTAGAGAAAGAAAATTAATCTGGAGAATGAGAATTGATAAGAATCATTTATCTTGTTTTGTACACAATAAAATTCAACAGAGAAATGTAACAAGTTCTCATATTTCATAAATAACAAATTCTCAGATTATGTTCTTCTCCTTCTTTGGTCAAAAAGAGAGGCTGAGAGAGAGTGACTGAGCGAGACAAAGAGAAACACATGCCTTTGCCAGAGAAAAGCTGCTGCCAAACACCTGCCACTGTCAAAGAAGAGCCGCCGCTGAACGCCCGAGAGAAAGAACCCTAACACCGATGAGAAAGAGAGAGAGAGAGAGAGAGAGAGACATACTTTCGATTTGTAGCCACCGGAGAAGACGACAGAGGCCGCGGTGTTTGTCGGTCAAATGGAGGCTGGAGAGAGAGAGATGGCGAAGAAGAATGAGAGAGAGAGAGATGGCGAAGAAGAGTGAGAGAGAAAGAGACATACCTCGCCGCCGGAGAAGACAAAGAACCCGCCGGAAAAGATTTTGTCGGTTGGTTTGGTTAGGATAAGACTTGTTGGGGAAATCTCGATGTATGTATTTGAAATCTCTCGTTTTCTCTTCATGGTACATTGAAATGGAAATAGAGAAAGAGAATTAACTTATTTCTTATTTTAGAATCTATCTATATCTCTTATAACTTAGTAAGGTTCCAATCATATGTGGCATGCATGATTGAGCTTCAATTCTTGAATCCA